>JABFPB010000883.1:0-30387 GCA_022817645.1 Ceratoteleas bidentatus
TTTCATCAATCTTCACTAGCTGGTTCCGGAGATATTTGATATCAAAATTTCAATAAAATACATGGTTAGTATATCTATATATACGGATTTTTCCAACTTTGACACCGGATATCTCCTAAACCAGCTAGTGGAGCTTGATGAAAATTTGGATAATTAAAGTACATGATATGAACAATGTTTCATCAAAATTTGATCGAATTCTGACGATTTTGATTTCACTATGCAAATACCTTAAAATTAACGAGTCTGGCGAGTAAGTGAAATATTTGTATGTGCCTGTTTCGATCAATTTTAATGTGATAGACAAAGAAATAGTTAATTGTAGGACTAATTATTTTTTGTCGGTCAAACACGAAAGAAGTACCCATCACTGGTTATTTTTTCTATCAAGCAGCAAAACATATACGAAACCCTGAGTTAAACAAAGATAGAACAAGCGGCTTTTTAACGCGACTGTCTTTTTCTACCTTCATCAATTTTCAGTTGTCCTCACGGTAAAAACAAGTGATATATTTTAAAACCCATTTATCATCGATTTTAAAACACGTTAATGTGTTTTGTATATTTCCATGTTAAATTTTATGAAAAAAGCTTAAAATGATTTAATTAAAAACATTTCTTCTTAAAACACTTTTTATATATATACATGTTAAACCATATACTGTCATTAGATTATAACTTATAAAGATATTAACCGTTTTAAATTAAACACATATAAAACATAGTTTTTGTCGTGTAGATCACTCATTCAGTAATGTTTTCACATTACTTAATGATGCGCTGCTATTCAACCAGTGTGGTTAATTTGCAGCCCCCCTCCATGTAAGTCTCAAACGGGGAGAGTATAGATTACAGGTTATATATATTTATGGTCCATATCGCATTAACTGTGCATGAAACTTTAATGTGATCACATGATAACCAAACAAGGAGAGATTACTTTAAATTTGTCTTGTAATACTAATCTTTTCAGACTAAATCACGCGAACCGCTTGTAATTGCTGGAGAAATTCAGTTTTCTGAGCAATTTATAAATGCTTACATAAGAAACTGTGAAAAAGCTCAGTGCATTGAATTAATACGATGAAAATGCATTTTTAGTATACGCTTTCTAAAACCACGTGTGCAATTTATAAACTCAAAGAGTTTACGCAATAATATGTTTTTATATTAGACTTTAAGACCACCCAAAGGCTAAAAAATGTTTCTACCATATAAGCAATAAAATAAATAATAAATAAAACAAGAATTTAAGAAATAAATAAAAATAAGATTGCAGTAATTAAAATGCTAAATTTTCTATTTACTTTCTTAAAATTAGTAATTCGTCAATTACATATGAAATTGCTTTTAATCCTTGTGTATTGCAATAGCAATTGTTTTGTTTCATGGTTAAGTCTATTTCCCCCAAGAAATAATGACTATTTCCAGAAATGCAAAGAAATAAAGAGCAATAAGAAAAAATTCAAAAAAATATAAACATATTCGCACACATTCAAATTTTTTATTACATTTCATGTCTTCCAATTGAAATTTCCTTCCCCAAATATGCAATTACCTTACGTTCACCTACTGAACACATACAAAACACGTTCTTCCTCTACTTTTCGACCTACACCCTCTCCAAACCACACTGGATTTATATCTCCAATTAACAAATTCCCCAAATCCACATCAGATAAACGTTTGGCACGTACTTATCTCGATTCGTCTTACTCTCGAACAATCCCCCATCGCGTTCGCCAAACCCCAATTCCACCGAAACAATCGTCCGCGTCGTTCTCCATTCACAGATCCGAACTTTGCAAACCCAAACATCCATCTCTCGTGCATAATGCAAGTCGGTCAGAAATCCTCCAACGACAACCGACGCGAAAAAGCGCCCTTTTGATTCATACGTAATCGCCGCGGTCTAATAGAAATCCTTTTGTTTCTCCGCCCCGGAGAAATCCTGGTTTCTCAAAGGGAATTTCGGTCGGAAAATCCTCTGACCGCTGAGACCTCAATGATTCAAAACGCTAATGCGTCGTTATCGATCCCACGGAGCTGCTCTCCCAAAATTAGTATAATTTTCCGAGCTTTTTTCTAATCAAAACGCCGCCCTAAACTTCGCACCCGCTGATCCGTGAAATCTGAAAAATTATGCTCGCTCGACATTTCGTTATACGTCGCTTATACTTTGATATTGCACTTTTTACGTGCGCCGTCTGCAGGAAAAGAATTAAGGTGAACCATGCAGTGATTGACATCTCAGCCAAATGAAATTTCGACGAGGAGATACTCGTCTCGCGATCGGGATTGATATTTTAGATTGAAGTCGATCAGTTCCGCGAACAAAGTAGCTACAGTTTAGCGCAATTCCGGACGTCCAGCAAAGTCATTTTTGTGGCCGAGACGAGTTTAATGAAATTTCCGGGACAAAAGTCATTGTCATACAGATTTGTTTAGACATTTTCGACGCGGGGATTAGAGGTATATTGAGCGTGGGGTATTGAGGGTTTTGGGGATTTTATTTTATTTTATTTTTGGACGATTTTTTTATTGTTGCCTTTCAATTAAATGTTGTAGTGATTCAATATTGGGTATCGAAAATTCGAAATTGGCTGTGCGAATTTTCGTGGGCGATTATGAAACTAATTAAATGATGCCATTAAAATGCATGACGAAATTGAACCTGCAATTTTTATGACTCGACTGAAAATTCGTTCTATAGTTCCTATATGTTTAGCGAAATTAAAAACAAGTTTACTTAATAATAGTTCACCTAGGTTTTATTTCTGAGCCGAATAGCATTAAAAATAATAGAAACAAATATTTGCCAAAAATGTAACCTCTTCTTTTTTATATAATATTTTTCTCGAGCATCAATGCTTTCCTGTATTTCGTATTTCTCTCCATTTCATTCAATTTGTCAAAAGAATTTGTCTTTGAAATTGACAAACTCCGCCCCAAGTTGAAAGAAAAAGACACCGACGTTTAACACCGGCCGTTTCAGGATTTTAATGAATTGAATGTTTGTTGTTTGACTGACACCAAACTTGCAAGTGCCGGTGCATTTAAAGAAACTGGTTTATTAAATCATCATTTCTTTGAATTTTAATGAACCGTTTCAAAAAGTACTGAAAGTCATTATTTTGTTTTATTTCTACATTAAGTTTTTCTATGTACCTTGATTTCAAGTAAAATTTATTTTTCATTTCTTGAGTCCCCTGATGCTGTTTTACTAATGTTCAGTTAGTTTGGGTATAATAAAATCTTTCCGGTTTAATCCAATAAACGTAACTTCATGAGTGTGATAATATTTTCCTTGTTACACAAAATTGGGCATATAATAAACTAATTATATGCTTAATATTTGGAATCGCTATAATAATTTATGATTCCACCCTTTAACGCCGCCAGCATTTCTTGCATCGTGTGTGTTTCGTCGAATTTGCATACACCCCTGACGGTAAAAAGGTTAAAACCGAATTTTCATGAATATAATTTCATAAATAACGTTCTAACGAATTTAAATACACAAAATTAAAGTTATTTCATAAATAACGCCGTTTGTGCAAGAGACTGATTATTGACAGACAATTACTGACTTCATTATATTTTTCGTAATAAAAATTTCGAACTCCATCACGACGAACTTATTTCCTGAAATAAAAATAGCTCGCCACTGAAGTTGTAATATTTGTTCCTTTTTCGCAGAGTCTAAGTCCCACTCAATCTGACAAGTTGATCGAAATCCTTCCGCTCGAAACAATCATTTTCGAAGAGAGGACTTTTCTCGTTCTAGGATTATTGTATTGTTCGTTAAAATTACGCTCATTTGCCGAAAAGAGCATTTTGTACACTTTTATTCAGATACCCCAAATACCCGTTTTCTGCCATTTGCATCGGATTTTGATAAAAGCCTCGCGACTGAAGAGGAAGATGCAACAAAGTCGCGGGGCATGACGCCGACGATATCGAGCTGAGCCCGAACGATTAAAGCTCAATCGACGGTCCGTCGGAGCGCCATTGACGTGGGAATAATTGAAAATACTATTTGACCAATTTCTCGGCGATCGATCTTGTAAATGCCGAGAATGGCTCGGCGTTCCATCGCCGAGGTTTCCCTGAAGCAAAATGTTTTTTTTACTTGTTTGTAGGGAAAGTCCACTGTGTAAAGTTACATATGATTTTGTAGAATGTATATTGTGAAAATACTAGGGAATGATAAAATGCAATTAATGTGGTGTATTTTCTAAGTCGTGTGCAAATATCTAGAAATTTCGTTGAAAATTAGTTTATATGGAGCGGTGTATATTTGTGGTTTTGATTGATGCAGTTTTTAGGTAAAAATGTTGGACTTATATGATAGTGGTGAAAATGTTATGATGCCTAGAGGTAACTTTTTTCAGTTGAAAGATTTGTTAGTTTTAATATTATACCTATTGTTTGACACAGAGTATACCTTAAAGTGTAAACATGCATTTTAATTTGGTACAAATCCAATAAGCGTATTGTTTATTTTTTCAACTTTGTAAATATCTATAAATTGCGAGTAAAAAAAATCCAGTTCAACCTATATCCGCTCTATTTTCATGAGATCGCATTAAAATGTACATACATAAAAATATAACTTCAATCTTAATCTAAATTTATCGATGGCAATATGGAACATAATTATTACTTACAGATCAGAATTTGTATTATCAGAATTCATTACCGTGGAAAATATTTGAAGCTGTTTTCAAACTGAATTTTGAAAGAATAATCTTTGAAAATATAATAAAATAAACCACTAAAAAGAAATATGTATTGTAATCAGACACGTTTCTTTTTAGTAATTTATTTAAAATTTATTTAAATTTTCAGATATTATTAAATTAAGTGCATACATAAAACACGGACAGTCCGAATTTACAAACTCATTGAATAAATTTGCCTTTCTGGAAACTTCTCAAATTTACCAAGAAAAAAAACTCGTTAAACTTTTCCAAAAGTGTTCATTTTTCCTTAAAATAAAAAAATTATTATATAAAACTATTATATAAAAAAATATTACATAAAATATTACATAAAAAATTATATAAAATTATATAAAATATAAAAAAATTATATAAAATATCTTTATATAATTCTTCACATTAAAGTGTTTCCACTAATCTGACCGATTTGCTGACGAATTTTTCAAGCAAAAACTTATTCAAAAACTTTTTCTCAAACTTCGGCAAACTTGTCAAGAATCACGATTGACTGTGAGCCGCGGATAAAAGCGACGAGCGCAATCTTTCATTGGATTTCCGGTGCGTCGAATTTTGCGCGATGGCACGAAATCGTTGAAGACTTGATCTAAGTGCGCGAACGCTTAATGAGCGCGATAAAGGGATCGTATTTTGGTAACGCGATAAGACACACTCCCGCGAACAATGGCGATAGGCTTTCACCTAGAGAATGCATCAACAAGTATCGCGTGCTTTGGAGAAAATCTGAGCCGAACGTGGGTAATTATTCGGCCGGTCGAACGGGTATTACAAATAACGAACGAAACGGTCCGAGTCGGGTTTCTCATTTCGCGACTTACTTCGAGTAATTGCGAGATGAAAAACGGCCGATCGAACGGGTCGAAGCGTCGTTAGTGATATTTCACGACTCCGATTGTTTTTCAGTT
The DNA here is from genome assembly GCA_022817645.1 of Ceratoteleas bidentatus. Taxonomy (NCBI): domain Eukaryota; kingdom Metazoa; phylum Arthropoda; class Insecta; order Hymenoptera; family Scelionidae; genus Ceratoteleas; species Ceratoteleas bidentatus. The sequence continues at coordinate 5,648 of JABFPB010000883.1, forward strand.
GCAATTTGTTCGAATTTTGATTGCTCGCGAATAAAAGTGGGTTCTATGCAATCCCGGATGAACTCCGTCGTAGTTCCAGACGGATGGTAATGTTATATTTCGATGATATCAAAAAGCGCATTTGCATCCCTTTGATTGCAGTCGCGCGTCGTTTACAGTCATATCGTAATTACCCTCGTTTGCAGTGATCGAAATAAAAAGCACGCGCAGTGGGCCAGTTTCGGATCAAAGTAGTACAATCGTGCTGCAGTGTATTTTTCAATACATCATCATACAGATCGTTCATTAAAGTAAATGGAAATATTGGTTTTTGAGTGCAACTGATAGATTGCGGGTTATATGCAAATTTATTTTTAATTAATAAAGATAGATGGTTTAATGGATGGTGGACGTTGATTACATTAGATTGCATTATTTTTTTAAATGGACAATTTTTAATGGAATATTATGCGGTAATAGCACAAAATATTTTCTACATATTTGAATAAATATGTAGTAAATATATTTAAATATTCAGTAAATATTTTACTTTATTTTACATTAAACATTCAAATATTTTCGCAATTTTACAAAAAATTATTAAAAATATGTACTTTTTCTATTTTCATAAGATTAAAAAATTCCTTAAGATGAGAAAAACATTTCCTTAAAAGGTTCCCCATCAATAAGTAATATTTGTGGAATATTTTAGAAATATCGTTCGTAAAATAAAAATACGTGTGTTCCACACGTATATACTATTTGCCCAGCATATAAATTATTCTACAAATATGTATATAATATTCAAGAACTTATTTGAAATATGTTCAAATGTTACTCATGAATAAGGTGAATCATAAAAGCATGCGACTTGACGGAAATAAGGAAACGCACCTGTTGAAATAAGCCATCAGCTGGAATGTGGTGTTGAGGTGCTTAAAGGTCCCGAATTTATTGCGCGGAATCACATTGCACGCCGTAAGGACGTTGTCGATGAGCATCGGACTCCAACAGATAGCGAACAGGACGACGACGGCGACCAGCATTTTCACCACCTGAAAATGGCGGATGTTTTACGACCGTGGACGACACTCGGCCGAATTTCTTGTCGGGGATTTAATGTAGCAAGGAGAAATGCTCAAGTTTGAGATTGAGATGCATAGCTATATTGACTATTAATTGAACGCTAATAACGACAGTTTAGCGTTTGTTTACTGACAATCAACGGGTCTGTAAACGTTTGTTTACGTCGAATCAGAAGCTAAACAAACGGTTCTATGTACAGAGAGGATAAGTAAACAAAGATCGAATAAGGAAGATATGTTATTTGGAAAGCTGCTGGGATGTTATATTTGATACAATTTAGAGATCATCCTTACCGAAATACTGTTTGATGACGAGATTGTAAAATTAATGAAACTGCAACTGCTTACTGTTTTCAAACAAGTTGACAGAAATTTGTGTAAATAATTTATAGTAAAGTTGCATTAAGTTTTCATTAGTCTTTGGATTCGTAAGTGTGTCTGAGGCGTCGGCAAATTGCCTTCCCAAAGTATATGCACTTTCTTATGCAATTCTGCATAATGTAAAACTCTAAATGCAGTTTAGCAAATATACCCTTATTTTTTTTTCAATTCACACCACAGGATATTTTTGCTTTTGCCCTCAGAAAGTGAACTAGTGCTGATAGTTATTTAAGGGGAAAGTAAGGTACAATTTCGAAAACCCTTAATTATAAATAAGCACGAAAAAAAATCTTGTCGTATCCACAGCCCTTCTACTGAATTTCGTCACATGAATCATTTTGTGGCTTTCATTAACTTATCATGTCAATACTGCAGGACTTTCATATTATATGAAAGACTGTTGCAGACCAGTCTTGTGATTTTCACAGGACTAGGTTTGCTGATATGACAAACTTTTTGACATGCGATTATACCAAGTCTTAACAAGGAAATTTCAAAGGAAGTCTGGTCGATATTACTACTTTTTTCCGGAACAGGTTGGTGTTTTAAGATAATTGAGATATCGATCCAAAAATAATAGAATTCATTTTCAGAAAAAATCGTTTCTTTTACAGTTATCAAAATTTTGAGTTGGCATTTTGAAAATATAAAAAAATTATTAGAAACAAAAATGAACTTCCTTTTTTAATTTGATTTCTGAGATTAATCAAATTATTTCGTTCTCAAAAACTCACCTTACCTTCCTCTTAAATAATATTGGTAGCCAATTGAGATGGTAAAATGTTTGCTTAGTATCTAAAATGGTGAAACGAAACATGATGTATGTGGTGTAGGATATGAATTTTTTCCTCCATGTTTAATATAATGAACATAATGGTAAAATAATATTGCTTTAAAAGCAAGTGAATCCCTCTTACTCTCTTACTTTTAAACTTGTTAATCAAAATGTTACGAATGTATCCTGTTGCTAATTTTACCACGCAATTTAAAATAATAAATGTTATCATTTGTTCCCATTTCACATGTTATAATTTTACTATTTAAATAGCGGAGCTTACTCTTTCTAAGTTGAACAAATGGCGTATGTTTTGCATTTTACACCTGCTCATTTTTGTGTAATCGCCAATGCATTTCACCTTCTTCTTCAACAAATTACCTCCTCGGAAAATCCCTTTTTTCAATTTCACCAATCGATAATCGTCTTTGCAAAAAAATAAAAACTGTCCCTAGACTTTCCTCCTCTCTATCCCTTCAATTTCCTCTCTTAATGACTTCATCATGAATGACTACGAAAGGAAGGGAGTAACGTTAAAGCGGCTTTTGTTCAAAACATCGATCGTGGTTCATTAATTTCCGAGACCCGGCTGTGCGCGTCTAATTCTGGCATTGGCAAATTAATTACCCGAAGTACAGAACGCCGGTCCACACTGGCAGGGCAAAACTTGGGTCCAATTAACACGGGAAACCCCGCGCCCCGCCGATCAATTTATTCTCGATTCGTCGTTCGATTTACCCGCGCGTATCTTAAATGTATAAATACCGTCGCTTCCGCCGACTATTTTGGGCGCGCGCGCGGCTATTTGCGATTCGCGCCGAGTTTGGCGACAAAGTCGAAAAGGAACGGTAAACGCACGCGGAAACGCGCTGGATCGCTGACCTGTTTGATGGTGCGATTCTCCTCCTCCGTCTGACTGTCTTGGCGGCGACTGCGGCGCCCATTGCTAACGTTGTTTTGCCGTTGCGTCATGGGGATGCACTCACCGTCCATGTTGGGTGGGCTTAATCTGGAAGTGAAAAGTGGGCTTTAGTTTGGCGACTTTTTACGCGGACTTTTGGAGAGATTTGGGGGATTGTGTGAACGAAGTCGACGATTGGGAGGAAAGGTGGAAAGTGGAGTTCCGAGTTTAAGGAAGAAAATCCGTGATGCACTCTAAAAACAATTCTCTCATAATTAGAAGATTATTCTTATAATTAGAAGAATACTCTTCTGATACGAGGAATATTCTTATCATGAACGGAATCTTCTTAGCGTTAAAGGTTTTGCTATGAATTTTTTTCAGTGTGGGATGTGCATTATAGTTACCATGTTTAAGGAGGTTCCGGATGATCTCTTTCATAATTAGAATGAGATGAAAAAATTAGTCTTCGAATCTTTTATTTCTTTGTTTTGTTATTTCGACTTATTTATTATTATTATTATTTTTTTTTTTTGAATATCAAGGCACACTTGAATCATTTTAAGACTAATTAGTGACGAAATGCGATTTTCAAATTCTTCGTTGGACTAAATAAAGACATACATTTTTTCAAATTTCGAGATGAATTCTTTGTGCAATATTTCAGTTGAAATTTTTTCAGTTTGAAGTGTATGAAGTCTTATATTGCACAAGTTGATTAGAAACATTCGACAACCTAAATCCAAACACAGGGGGTAAATTTCGAAGTTAAAGCGATTCTTAATTAATTTTCGAAGAAATAGAATAAAATAAAAATCATGTTCGCGTCGTACTAAGGGTTTTCTAGGTTGGAAAGATTTGCGAGCGGCTTGATAAAGAGGAAGTTTTAAATTAGGAGAGATTTCAAAGTTTTAACGTCTCCTTTTTTCTCTCATGCCAGTTTGAGACGCGAAAACAACCCAAAATGTTTTGAAGAAAATTACGTCAAAGACCGACAAATATTTATATCACAAATTAATGAATTTCCACTCTGCCATCCAACTTTATAAACCAATACGTCTTTTATTTTCACACTAAATCAGTTTACTCAAGAAACAAGACCTTTTAGACCTTTTAGATTTTCAATTTGTAGACCTCTTGACATTTCTTAACGTTTATTTAGTCCCGAAATAGTTCGCAATATTATAGAATAAATAACATTAACATTGTACAATTTTTTTTAAACATGAAAAATATCTGTAATTTTTTATTTCATCTCTCTGATTTAACAAAGAAATTTGACATACTCCCCAATTCTTTTCGCGCGACAAAAAGCAATTAGTGCAAACATTGCCACGTCAACTAAAAAAATAAACTAATACTACAGCTTCTTCCGAAGCAGAACTTCAGCGAACAGAAAAATCCCGAGTTGTTAATCGGTCTTTCAACCAATTCGGCACGGCGACACATGAGCGACAAATTGCCGCCCGTCCAACTCTTCCAGAAACAACCGTCACAATACTCTACAATACGTCACCCATCGAGCGAACGTGCGAAATAACCCGACGAGCGACGCTCTCGCATTCGTAAAATGTTTCACGCGAATTAAATCCGCCCGAAGATTAGAAATAAAATTCCGCCGGCGCCCGTCGCAAGAAAAATTGAAAATGCTTCGAGCGCCGGTCGCAAATCCGACATCATTATTCGGCTCGAAAGATTCTCCGCGGCTTAATGAAATTCCCTGACCCGCGACGCAAAACGCGCACTTGTGCACGCAAATTTCACACCCGAAATGCGCGATACAATAACAGCGTTTTCTCGCAATTTCTTCGCTTCAAAAAATACTGGACACTGGAAAGAGGAAATTAAGTGTCAAAATGTATTCGTTTGTGCAGTTTTAGATGAAATTTTACGGGTCAGTTTAATTTAAGCTTAAATCATAATATTTTAATATTTTTACAATATCAAGTGGTTTAGATTATAAATATATTGTAATTTTTTAAATAAAATTCTTACATGTTCGTTTTCAGGTATTTTAAACGTTAACCTATCTTTTTATAATGGAAAACACTTCTAACAAAAATTTTTTAGTTTTAAAAATTGAGAAGTGTTTTAAAAAACTTGATATCGTTGTCTTTACAACATAATTTTCTCACCGCACTTTTACGAAAATTTTACCACATTTTTGTTACAATACACTCTTAGAAATATTCGATTTGACTGAAAAAGAATATCTTTTTGAACAAGAACTTCTTGTTTCAAAGCAAGAAGTTCTTTTTTCCAAAAGAACAAGAACTTCTTGCTTGAGGCGGTTATTAATTACCGTATTTTCGCCCAGACTACAACATGTTCGGCAAATTGATGGGCTTTAAAAAAAGACACATTGTACTCCGAGTTAAAAAAAGTCGTCTATTTAGTTTCTATTATTACCGTCTCGCCACGTGACTCAGACTCGTCGCAGTTCTATCGCGTTTTCGCCATGAAATTTTACATCCAGTCAACTGCTTTTCAAGCGCTGCAACTATTTATAAATTGTATCACGAGTCGCGATTCAATCAATCCCGCTATTAAACTGAGATTGCATTAATTAGGACGCGAATGGCGTGTTACTGAATTGTTGCCGTTCCGGGGTGATTAATTGCGACAACACAAATATGCTTATTGCGAGCGCAACACGCGTGACGGCGGATTGTCGCCAGGATTGGAGGACTTTTCGGTGAAATTGAATGGGTTTTGGCGCCTCGCGATACAAACGGTCTTAAGACCGGTGGTAGTTAAATTTGATCAACAATTACGACCGTTACCGTACGCGAATGTTTAGCGGGATAATTGAGGAAACGTTGGGCAAAAAAGGACCGAGGTGATTTGATTCTATGGCGGCATATGAGGAACATTAATAACAAGCTTTTGCTTTCAAATTTTCGGAATATTGATTTTGTTACCTCTATCGGGTTTTCCAATACTAAAAATTGATAGCTGCGGGGCTTAGTGGTTTATATTGTTAATGCGAAAGTGGTTTTGAATAAAATATTTTTTGCGAATTGATAGGAGGCGGGATACGAAAGATCAAAACGGTGTTTAGTTCATTGCAGGAAACTGATTGATGTAGGATAAAATCTGCCTACATTGCCGTGTCTAGATGGCAGAAACCCTTTAATTTCCTCCAAAAATCACAAAAGGATCCAAAAATCCTTTAATTTAAGGGATTTTTAAAGGATTAAAGGATTTTTCAGAGTATAAAAAATCCTTTAATTTAAAGGATTTTTATACTCTGAATTACTTCTTCTAAATTATACGAAACGATTTTCTTATTTCGAACATGTAGATCCGATCAGTTTGTACGGACAATTATGTCGTTTGTAAATATCTCAGCTCTGAATTGGAATTTGCTATCTCCCTTTATTCTATCCGGAATCTATATTTGTGCTTTCAAACACATTTGTTTTTCAAACATTCGCAGATCTATAATTGTATCTCTGTCTGTAACTTTCAACCAAAACTACCACAATCCCGAACGACTTTCCAAATCGACAAACAAGCAAGATTGCGATTCGGAAAGACATATCCCTTGTCACCCAATCGCCCGGAGTTGTCCGCGTTAATCATCAACCTCGGCGAATAAATCGCAGCTCGTCGAGGATCATTCCGCGGACAGCGAGCGTGTCGCGAAAATTTAGATCAGCGCGCACGAGTGCGCGTCGGAAATAATTTTCGCTTGCCGGCAAACGCGCGCTAAATATACATAACTACGCCGCGAGATTGCCGCCGATGATGGCGCCACCGTCGCCGGCGCTTTCGCGACAAAAAAAACAACGAGACTGCGGTCACTTGAGAATCGAGAATGCACTGAGAAAACGAGAAAGTAAAGACAACTAAATATATTTATTTGCATCTTGTATAGTTATGTTGAATATCCTGTTAGTCAGCCCAAATAATTATTTATTATTCGTGAATGTGAGATATTTTCAACGAATCTACATTTTTATTCGTCCAAAGTAAACGCTTTACTTAATTCTACTAAACGTTTAGTTGTTTCGAAAAATGCGCGACTCGGGCGACTGCTATACTCTAACCTTAAAATAGAATTTTTTGAGATTAAAAATATAGGTTTCAACTATATTTTTTAGTAGACAGAATTAAAATTTAGTAATACAACCCTATCAGCAAAACATATTTTATAATATTACTGTAATATTGTAATAATATTTAATATTACGGTATTATTGTAGTAATATTTAATAATATTGTTTGCTGATAGGGAAACTAAATCGCTTTCTCAGTGCAAATCGGAAAACTCCATTAATAGAATTTTTTCTCCATTAATAGAAATTTTTTTTTAATATTTTTTTAATTTGACTTTTGCATAATTAGTAACAAAAAAGGTAGAAATGATTGTTTCGAAAAATTGTGTATGATAATTTATGGTGATTCTGAGTCGGTTCACGAGGACGATGATACGACGTTTCATATTCAACGGGGGATTCCGATTGGTTGTTTGTGCTGGTATTCATGAATACAAAGCCGAAGTAACACGCAGCCTTGAATAATTTGCATGCGCTCGTTTTTCTGCTACGCATACGCGCGTAGTAGATTTGTAGTCGTTATTGGCGATTTTATCAATGAATCGAGGTACGGGAAGCGTGCGTCGGTGGGCTTGTATTGATTTGATTGGACTGAAAGTTGGCGCAAAAGAGCGGCAGCGGTGATTGTTTGCAGTCATCGCCAAAATTATGCGGATTCGAATGAATTTATTAAAATGTATACTTACTTATAATTTGTACATTTACTGACTTATTTATTTTATAATATATTTTAAAATATGTTTACAGTACTATTTTTTAGAATGCAAATAATTTTGAAAATTATGGACATCATTGAAGTGAAGAAAAAGTAATTTTACAGTTACGAAAATTAAGTTCGCGATACTCACGTGTGTCGCGATGTCATGTGATATCGTCTTTTCATGACGCGCCAGATTTCCCAGCATATTCGTGTATAGCATAATGCCATAATCGAGAGGGGAATCACCAGCACAAGGCACAGCATATAGACCTCGTGGAATATCCAAATGTTTTCAGACTCCTTGTCCCGGACACACCAGTAGGCCGTGTACCTTACTCCGACCTCTTTATGCGTCTAAAAACAATCAATCTTAAGCTCATCACCTTTTTTCCAGACTTTTTTTTACGAGGGCAAACTTATAATGGAACAATGTATTCATTAAAAGTAATTGTTAGGTTTTTCTGAATTTGAAAAAAACAATTTTTATATTCCTAACTCGCAAAAAGCCGTTACAATTGAATTTAATTAAAGAGACTTCAAGATTAATAAGTTTTGAAACGACTGATAAGGATTCCTTTGATCTGTTTTCTTTTGCGAGTATTAGAATTGTATATTAATACATTTGAATGTCAAAGCGTCCGATTCGGTCAGTAGATATTGACTTTTTTCTGTAAATCTAGAATGAAAGTTTAAAATATGAATAGTATACCATTTGTATATTATAAAATAAAATAGATAAAAAATGACCTTTATATCATTAATATTGAGTTTTTATAAATACTCTATGGAAAAATGAGTCTGGATCATGATTATGCCGAGGAGATCCAGGCTGTTACCAGATTTTCTTTTCCACGAGGATAGCGTCTGGAAAGTTTAAGCTCTTTTCATTCCGACAAATAAACATTCAAATAAGTTGCACTGGTGCATCAATTGCGGCAGAATGCTTTGAATAGCTTAAATAAATTTTCAATTTATCATTCAATAATACTTTTAGAGCAATTTTTCTTTTGAGGTATCGCCACCAATAATAATAATAATAATAGTTTCATAGTTATAATAAAACAATAAACTTTAATGAAATTTAATTTTAAATTTTATTAGAGTGAAATTTAATTTTAAATTCCATTATAGTGAATCATTTAATTTAATGAAATGTTATCCCAAATAAAAATTAACAATTATATTAGTAACTTCCAATATAATTACATTCTAATTCCCCAGTAATGCTGTCGACTGTAAAGATTAAGTGTGGAAATTGCAAAAAAGCGCGTAAACAAAAATCTGTCGATAATAAACGGCGATCGCCGTTTTCCCCTTGAAAGCGCATCGACGAATTAAGAAGCGCCCCGATACAATTATGAATTCAAACGACGCGGCACTTAACTCGGCCCATAAATTAGCGCCCAAGTTTTCGCATAAATTGCCGAGTTGCACAGCAGATCCGAAATTGCTTTACCATCGACTGGAAATTTCATTTTAAAAAAGCGCCGACACCCTCGCAATGCAAATCCGCTCGCGCAAAAACCCGCGACTTTTTGAAGGATCGCGAACGCTCTTTTACGACCCTTTCACGCTGGCGCGAAGCTCCTCGTAAAGCCGAATTGTAATTTACGAACCGATTTCGCCGAATTTCTCAAGAATTCGGCGTAAACACTCCGAATACAAATCATAGAAGTTTGAGAAAAATAAAATGAAATTGGAGTCGAGATGGATAGGTTAATTTTCCAAGATTAAAAGTGCATCGTAAAATGAATTCCACAAATTTCAATTTATTACGAGAAAAAAACATAATGCAATTGGAACAGTGCAGATGTAACAAGATACAATTTAACATCCTTACATATATTTTAAGAATATTTTATTTTTCTAATAAATTATAATGTACTATGCGGGATGCAATTTTGTAGTGCATTTTAAGGCAAAACTATCTCAGAAGAAAGAATTGAAAAAAATGCATTCAACGAATATTGTTTTATTGCTTTTCGGCAAACAATTTTGACGTAAAACAGCGGCAGTCGATTTATCAAGATGCAACTTTAAAGTGCATCGTAAGGTGCAACTGCATTTCCGAAAGAACGGCAAAACTCGTTTGCCGCTTATCTTTCATAATGTCCGCCGCGCTTATCCCAAATATAATCTATTTAATTCGGCGCAATTATTGTGGGCGTCTCGTAACAGAGGATCCAATTACATTGTTTATAACACTCTCGACGATAACGAAATTCAAAGCGAATTCCGCCTTTTGGGCAGTTTTGTTTCGCTTGATTCAATTTTGTTTCAATTTTGTCCTCGATCGAACCAAATAGATGTTCCTTTCACCAAACAAAGTCTTTCCGCGACTTTTTTCTCGCTCGTCCATAATCAATTGGGTAAATTAAGTAGGACTTTATTTGCGGGTAAAAAGTTATCGGGGCGATAATTTTCGGCGATTTCTTGCATGACGGGCCGAACAGCGAGATAAACGGAATATGTCTGGATTAAGTATTTTTCATCGATTAATGTTTGAGTGCGAGTGTCCTTGGTGATGAATATCTGATCTATGACCCTTGATGCATCAATGTGGACTTTGTTGAAAACACGAGTATGGCGCAGTTTTATTACGCGTGCAAAAAAGGTTTTTCGAATTTGCGAGTCATCGAACGTTTTTTAACGGCGAGTACGATGACGTTAGTGAAAACGAATATTGATTAAACATGTAAATGAAAGTTTTCGCGCAATTTTGTTCCAGTTTGAAAATTGGTCGCCGTGTTTCTAAAAACTTTGAACAAACCCATACATATAATAAATCCAAAACAGCAGTTTCAATACTAGACACCATTAATCGTATGTTTCACTTTTGTCATCCGGATCGTGTGAAACAGGTTATCGAGTTGAAAACTTTGAATAACATCCGCGCACAAACGTCGTTCTAATTCCGGATCGTCTGAATGTCACAAAAATGTGTCTCCGCTGTTTTTTCTGCAATTTCTTTTCCCGTATTTCCTCCTTCGAATAACAAAACCGACTTACAATATCGACCGCGCGAGACATTTTTACCCGCACTTTTGCCCGTTTTCGTATTTCGCGCCACGTTTTTCAATTCGCAAAAAAGAAATCCAGCGGATTAGCTTTATCCAGCCGTGTCGTAGCATTGAAACACAAACAGTGCGCGAGGAAATTTTACAAATTCGACGACGATTTTCGCGTTCCGCACTTTATTTGTCTATTTGTTACGTCTGCGGGCAAATACCGGAGACGCGAGTTAAACGCACGAAAGCGTCGCGTGTTTATAGAAGCGCGTGGATAAAAAATCACGCGTCGCGCGGGACGCATTTCGCCGTGAAATATCGACGTTCGATTCGTCGTGTCTCGAGAGGCTAAAAATAATTTCCACGGTGCAATTAATTTTGGTAATTCTGATAAATGAGCGCGAGCATTTATTTTTATCACCTTGTAATGCCGACGAGAGCACAGGTTTCGACTATCAAGATTGATCGAACGCGGTCCTTTAGGCTTAAGTATAATTAGGAAATCATTTCGCTTGATAGATTTTGCTCTTATTGAGCCCGTTGTTTTCATTGGGGATTGCGTCGAATGGTAAATAACGTGGAATCCAATTATTGGTCAGAAACACGTCTTTTTCAGAAACACGGAAACCTAAAAAATTGGAACATTGAGCTTAAGGTAAAAATTGATCCAGTTGAATATAAAGCTAAAATCTCTGTCAATGTACGTCTAAATATTGCGGAAAATTACGAAAGCATATATTAATTTATAGATTGTTAATTTAAACTAATAAAATATTTTTTATATTTTTGAAAAAATATCAAAGTTGTTACAACCGTTGGTCTCGTTATCTGATTTTAGTTATCGAGTCAGTTTTTAGGATTACTTTTTATTATACTTTAAAGTGTAATAAAAGTATAAGTAATCAAGTTATTCAGATTAATTATATCAAATTTTAATACTGAACTGAAATTACATTTTGATCATTTTGCAAACTTGAAAGTTCGCTTTCAACTGGGAGACAATTTTATAATCCGAATAAGTTAATGAAGAAATGATAAAATGCAATTTCTTCAACGTTTTTTAGTTCACGTTTTGATCTAAATCTGGACGCAAAATTAGCTAAACCTCATCAAGGATAATGTCATGGAGATAGTGTTTAGATGACGGGTGTAAAACTGTAGCTTTTAAAACTTTGAATAATTATCACACGACATGGTATGTTACTTACGTATTCAACTTTGAAGCTGTTCTTGCGCATAATGTTTTAACCCATATACGTTAGTGGATTTAAGTGCAACTTTATTAATGGACTTATAAAAACAACCTCCATTCAAGAGTCGAATGAAACAATAACATTACATTTATCTTATTTAATTACAGTATATTTTTAAAGTGAGTGGTTTTCTCGCTTACGAAAAATTGAAGTTTTCATTCAACTTCGAAAGCTTTTGTCACAATTTAAGGTGGGACTATCGTAACAGTCATGTTCAAAACATAAATTATTTCTTACGTTCGCTAATGATAGTGAAAATATAGATAGCTAAACAGTATACGGTGAATAATAATTAAAATAAGTTATAATTGTCGATATTCAATATTTTTTTACTATAAATTTGAATTTCATTTGAATACAAATTCAGTTTCATGTAATTTTGTAGATTATGTATGAGTTATGTGAAGTTCATTTTCATTGTATCAGAATATGACATTCTATAAGATATATTTAACTGTTGATATATCCTACGTATGATAAATCCTAAATTTCATTACCAGATGTAAGTTTTATAACAGTTAACTCAAATAGGGACATTGGCATTTAAATGAAATAAAAAAAAATGTTCTTGGTAAGTGCAAACCACAAACATACATTTTTTCGAACAATAAAAAGTTTAAAGTTTGCCTTGGTATCTTTTTTATCCTATGAAACTTTACTTTTGGTACGATAAAACTTGATCTCAAATTCGTCTTAGACTAACATTTCGAAAAGCGTTGTACATGGAAACTGGAACATTCAATTTTTTATTAAAAATTGCATTCTTAAAAATAAAAACTTCGTATTTTTTGTAATAAAAACGAACAAAGTAATCTGGAGGGCAAAAATGATTTGACATGAGAATACAGTCGGTTGTTTTCCTTTCCACGTAACTAAATTCATAATGCATGTTCTTATTAATATTTAAACATCCAAGAAAACGTCTTACCTGTGTGAAAATAATGGGGACCGCTAGAAGAAAGGACGCGACCCAGGTGAGAATAACAATTTTCCTCGCTCGGCTTATTGTACAGATATATTGCGCCCGCATGGGATGAACTATGGCGTAATACCTGGACAAATAACAATTCGTTTTCAGGGGCACAAGTCACCTTCGCGCACAAAAAACTGCGTGCCTTCATCGTCTCCGGGCAAATTCCATCGACTCCTTCAACGGCATCAAATTCAATTTCCCGCAACGCCCAAACGGCATACTTTATCATTTTTATCAATTCCATTTCAATCCTGAAAACCGAGGATGATAACGAAAGGATTCCCTAACTTATGATTGATCTGTATTATACGGCTAATCTGACCCGAAAATCCGGCGAAAAAAGCGCGTTTCTCGACAAAGCCGGGCGAAAGTATGAACGTGTCAGAATCGCGCCATTTTATTCGCATTGGGAACTCTCAAAAATATTTCGTTAAGATAAGAATATCATCTTGTATATATAAGTTTGAAATGGCGTGTAGGACTGCGTTTTCTTATGTTAAAAATCTTAATAAACTGTCTAATACAGTATGCTTAGAATATCGTATTATTGAAAGAAAATAATTTTATTGTCATATGATAATCTGCTACGAATATATATAATTTTGTCTATATATATTCGTAATAGACAGGATGTAATATTAATTATTATCTCATGTGATTAATTGATAAAAATAAACAGCGTTATATTTTCAAACATTTTAAATGTATATTATTTCGATAAAAGAGGCTCAGAGTATATTAAACTTAAAATGTGTAACTTCTATACTGCAAGAAAAGTGATCCCAAAAATTACTGTTTAAACGATAAAGAAAAGAAACTAAATATCTCAAGAGGAGATTTACTGAGAAAAGCTGTAAAGTTTACTGTATTGTCAGACAATATCGTTGGTTTATCCAGTTCATTTTATAGTTTATAACAGTAAAAATCCTGTCACGGCTTTAATATGTTTTCATTACTGTTTAAACAGTAATTTTGAGATCGGATTTCTCTCAGTGTAGAATATAAATTACCATGCTTCCTGGTAACGCTGTCGTAAACTACATGACACAAATGTGCAGCGCCATGGATAAATACATTTTGGAATTGTTTGAAATGTTGCCATAAACTATGATATGAATGACTTCTCAACTTTTTTCACAGATGGAACAGAATTTTTAAAGATTGTTTTTGTGTCTGCCAGTGTTATCACAAAGTGTGATAATTTCGAATTATATTTGTTTTCATCCATACCTTTATAACAACATCTTCATATTTTTATAAAGTGCTTTATATAAAATTGTTTTTTTTTATGTTACGACTGTATACATATAATAATAGTCGTATTAAAATTAAAGATAGATTATAGTATTGAACTTGATAATAATAATTGTGAATAACTTTTTTTTTTAATTAAAATACAAAATGTTGGAATCGTGTTAAAATAAAAAAAATGGGAAGATCACAATCATTATTTTCTTGCTATGTAGATCTTACAAAGAGATGGTAGAAATTACGAATTCGTCGTACTTTTCTTGTACATATCTCGTAAAACATATGCACTGTTCGCAGCTTTAAAGAATTAGTTTTCTCAAATGATGTTTCTTCAAAAAATCTCGTATGTTCAGCAAATAAGTCTTTATAGACCTTAATTTTTATTATAAGACGAAATATTCTGGAAACAATATCAAGTAGAAAATCCAGTTGTCTGTCTATATTTGGAATATTCCTCTCGTCATCAGTGGACTGGTTTCAGAGTGTAAAATTGACCGTTCCCTTCTCTCGGCGGGAGAATCGCGCAAGAAATCAAGATTACTTGAGGAATCCGGAGGAAAATTGAATGTACGGTCGATGTGATTTTTTGCCATTAAGATCGCAATTTGCGGACGGTGAATTGTCAAATATTTACGCGGAATCGATACCGGTCGACTGCGAATTATTTCGCGTTGCACTCGACGTGTCGTTTTCACGCGACCTTCATTACAGTCCGCGTTTTTATAGCCGGAAAAAGTGGCTGAAAAACCCGGCGCCATTACCCGGGTCGTCGTTTACCCCTTTTTTCGGTCGGGGCATACGTATTTTGGCGGGAAAGGTCGTGCCATTCAAGATTAAGCACGAGAAAATTCGATTCCTCGTGGTTATTATCGTTCGACGCATCGTTGGCTAAATGGTCGGATTTTGTCGAACATTCCGATCGGTTATTCAGAAAAATATGTCGCAAACAAAGCGACGCGATGTTTTTTTCGAAGTCTTGCATGAAAAGGACGGAAACGAAGTTACGCGAAAACGAATGGTAAATTTAATCGAGTCCGATTTTTCAGCTGGAAGTTAATTACAGCGAAGGGATTGGATAAAGGTCGGCGCCGGTGAGCGAAATGTTTTTATTTATTTACTCTTTTGCAGTTCTATTGGGGATATCGGTGGCGAAAGGAGCGACAATAAGGGCGGTAAAAAATGGAGCGACGAAATGTATTAGGAGTGACCGAAGCGCGCGTTTTTCCGAGATATTGCGAGACAAAAAGGCGGTGGGACAGCCGTCGCGCGCTCTGTTCCGCCTTATTTTCGAATAGAACAGTCATATCGCGAGATTTCGAAGATTTTTATTTCCGACGGTTCGTACGAAATACAATGACGCGGAACAGTCGCATTACCGGATATCAACGATTTTCATTTCGCTCGACAAGGTAATCTAATACCTGTTATCGAGTGGCGCGATTTTTGATCGGGGAACATTTTCAAACGAATCACGTGTTTTTCATCTTTCCGATAGTTTCCAATTTTTGGTATTGGTAGAAAAATAATGAGATGGATGGCAAATTTTGCTATGCAGTTTATTTCGGTTCTGTAGTGATAATTACATATTGACAAAATCAAACAAATTTGCAAATATTTGTTGAGAAAATCTAAGATGTATACAGATTTGCCAAATAGTTAATGGCTCAGATCAACTTAATTAAAAAAATTGTTGTTGAAAATAGCTCCATTCCAGATTTTGTAATATTCATCGACAAGAACAGTTAAGAAAATCGTGTCTGCAAATCTTACACAAATTTGCAATGTCTGGTAATTTGTAATTCAATTTCAAATATTAATAATGTACATATTTTTCCGTATATCTCAATTTTGCACTCTTCAAACCTCGCTATATCTTTTTCATATCCGGTTCGCTGAAATTTCCATCAAATTATTTTCCAATTTTTCGAACCCTTTTTTACAAATCATCTCGTTTGTAGCACAAAGCAGATTACAATAAATCAAATAGGAATCCGTTCGCCTAGTCAGCGAAGAATTTATTTGCCAAGAGATTATACCCCGATGAATTGGAGGTACTACGATCGAGAGACAATAATCGTATCGCGGCAAAAATTCAATCGACACTGCTGCCTCATAATCTCGCTTTTAATTAAACGCTAATTATACCGTTTGAGGCATCATCGGCGACACTGCACGTGTCCAATGTAAAACTCGGTTGGCAAACTTGCGAGCGATTTGCCGTGCGCCAATTCCTTTGGAATATTCATGTGCGGATTTTATTGCTCATATAATTTACATCGCTTTCACGACCCGACACGATAAAGTGCTGTTGCAGAATCTACAAAGACGTATGAAGATTCGAGTTTTTGAATTTGATTTAGACACAAACTAAGTTGGCCCGATTTGCAACTTAGCATATTCAAGAAAAGTCAGACGTTTTATTCAAACAATATACCAAGCCTTGGAATGTTGCTTGGAATATTGCTATAAAAATATTCATGGTATAAAAATACCCATACATAAAATGCTAATATCATTTGATATTAGAAAATCTCGGTAAATTTTGGCAATTTGCAATTTAAGATGTCGCTATTTCAAATTATTTTTAAACCGTTCTCATTGTGCATTGCAACTATTTCAGTTACGCACCGGCATCCTAATATAACGAATTTATATGACATGTCAGTTACGTGTTTTAGAGTTACGATGTTAAATGGTACCAACAACGATAAATCAGGAGAAACGGCATTCCGGAAACGACAAATTTTATTCCAAGCATTGGGCTGTAAAGTGTATCGATTTTGCAATTATTATTCTGGCAAAATTTATGCTCGCGTGGCTTCGCAAAGAGACAAGCTCAAGTTGCCGTCGTTTAAGTGGGCGGAATACGTTTTCACCGAGTGAATAAATTAATGAGCGTACAGCGTCTGAGCGTAAATTTGCCTGAAATCGCTAATTTGCCTGAAATCGCTAATTGCAACAAAATTGCCCGCAAACTTGAGACAAAAAAAATGCCCCGGGTGAGGATCGAACTCACGACCTTAAGATTATGAGACTTACGCGCTGCCTGCTGCGCCACCGAGGCGTTCTGTCGCGAGTTCGCACAATATCTTCAATAACGGCATATAGCTTGATTTCGCAATACTCTGTCATAAAAATAAGAAAATATATGATACTAGCAAAAAAAACCCGGCTTCGCCGGGAAAGAAATACACGGGAAAAAATGTTGGTGCTAGATTTACATATCTTTCTGTTGGAGGAACATATACGAAAAGCTGACTGTCATATGTTAGACTTAAAATGTTGGATCTACTTGTAATGATATGTCGAAGTTGAAATGTTGAAACAGCACTTATTATATGTTGATTCAACATAGAATGTATATGCCGAATGTAAACAGATGTCTGACAGATTGAGGTTATGTAACTATGAACATATTCATTTAGTCACATTAAAAATAACATTACTAGTACACGTGGATTAAATTTATGAATTAAAACTAATTTGCAATTGCAAAGTAATTGATTTTATTACTACACATTTTAAAATAAATTTATAACATTTATCCGGAAGTTATTAAAAACATGGAACTTCAAATTTTTCAAAATAATTTTGTGTATTGCTGTGGTAATTTATTTGAATTTATAATAATTATAAACAAATTAATAATAAAATATCTCCATGAAGATCTTACTTGGATTCATGCATTTTTCCCCCCATTAGTGAATTGTGTATGAATATTAAGTAAATGTATGTAAAATTAATAATTGCAGTATGTATTTATTGCAATGAATTAATGTCTTTAATTGATATCTATTCTTGCAAAACATCAGCTTGGCATTACAAGATGTAAATCAATTATCTTTTGTAGTAACTTGTTAATAATTTATGATAATTGGTTTTTAATTATTATTAGTTTTTAATTATTGAAATGTTTATCAAAGAAAATATACTTTTACTATAAATGTAATTTATTTCAAAGTACATAATATTAACAGAAATACAATCACAGATGGCGCAAACAAACGTAATGTTTTGTTGATTTTTGTATCATGTTTTTTGGAAATTTGTTTGGAAGTTCGTTGTAAGAAACGATGCATTCAGATACAACATTTTCAATCTCATATGCATATAAGTGATCGTTGAACGCGCAAGAACGAGACACATGGACCAAAAAATAAGTAATATCACCTTTTTCAAAAACCATTGTTATTTTACCAAATGATGGTAATTCTGAATTATCATTATTTACACTAACAACAGTATTTATTTTATATTTGATACCATTTATTGCAGTCCATTTATAAACAACTATATCTTTTGGTAATACTTTAGGAAGATCTTTTGATTCTATATTTAATTTTGGACCATTGACTCTTGTATAAATAGTTTTGAAATTTAAAGTATGAAACGTTTTTAATTGATTTTTTATAGCACAAGTTTTTATCAAGTTTTTTGATCCTGAGATTGATACAGCGCTTCTTTTAAAATCTCTATGTTTTCCTTCAAAGCGCATAGTCCAAATATTGACTAATGGTCCCATTAATAAAATTATACGTTTATAGTGTGTCATGAAATGCATCTTCGGTTTTAAGTTTCCAAACAACTCCACGTACATTTTATTATGTTCCATAATTAAAACATTTAATAGCGTAGCATGACCTCGGACAATCCGGGGTGATGTAACTATTTCGATTATCTGTCGCAAAAGTAAATACAATTTCCAATGGTGATTACCTTCTGGAATAAGATCACCTATCATGATACTGAAATATCTACAGAAACAGAGCATTTCAGAGGCGGACATCTTAAGTTTTTGTTTTAAATGATTTTTTTTAATTTCAGGTGGTTGATTTGATTTCTCAAATCCATAATCAAAAGTCTCGATGCGGTAATTTAAAGTCTCTAACGTAAAAATTCTTTCATTAATGTAATGATTTATTAAGCCAGTTAATGTATAAGAACAGACACCTTCTGCAAGGTCATGCAAGATATCGACATACAAATTTTCACACACATGAAACGTTTTTAATTGATTCCAAACGCAAACACTTTTAATGCCAGTTTCAGTGGGATTGTTCAACGCAACATCCGAATCATATGATTCAACTGATCTCAACAAGCTTTCATCTTCAAAGCAGTGAATGTTATATTCATCTGAACGTGTTTTACATATACGACAACAAAATTTAGCTGAAAAGCTTTCAACAAATCCAAACATGCTGTTTAAACCTAAGTTGTCACCAATAATCAATGCTACTTCGAAAAAAATTTTTTCTTCGACTCCATCGTTCTTTACAGATATTCCAGTATCGTACAAACGATTCATTTCGTCTATTATTTTTTGAAAAACGCTTGTATTGCCAAATTTCGCTCTATCTTTGGAATAAAATAGTTCAACTAAAAAAATATAATCTAATTTTGACGAAAATCGAACAGGAAAGCATGGTATTGACATGTAAACAGCTCCGATTTTCTTCATGCCAGCATGTGACCCTAGAGCGTTTCCTGGCTCGAAATCGTCGAAGTATAAAAAAATGGGAAGAACAAACTTGTTGCCGTGGTTCCTCATGCGGCGTTGCCAATAATCTCCTTGGATAAAATTTGTTATGATCTTTTTGTCGTTCAATAAGTCGGTCATAAATTGTTTGGTTTCATTTAAAAATCCTGGAACACTTAAAACTTGTTCTAATGTTTGAGTAACAGGTATATATTGCCCAGTAGCAAAGGAATTATCGCCAAATTTATTAGAATCTCCAATTACGAATTCTTCAGGCATAAAAAATTTACGAGTGTTTTGCAACTGTTTTAAAATTTTGTATTCGGTTGAAAAATTTTGTAATACCTTAGATTTACTATCTAAAATTTGTGTCATATGTTCTAGTTCCGAAGAATTAACATTAGAACATTCATTGATAAAATGGTCACTTATTTGTTTTTTTATACACGGAATTAGTGTGTCTTCTACGTAATTTTGAAGTGAACGAACAAACATTGGAACAATATTTCTAGGGATGCCAGGATTGTTATATAATTCGCTTAGAAATTTAATGGTAGACATTTCAAAGTCTTGTTCTTCCATTTTTATATATTTGAGATTTTATGTAACAAATAAATAGAATAAATATTTTTCACCTAACCAAGTCGTCGGATATCCGAAATTAATGATTTAACGCACATTAACGACTTTCCGCGCGACTTGATTTCGTATACATATTCCTGAAGAAAGGTCCACACGTGTCTACATTCAACCGGGTAGTCACAATTTAACACGTAAAATGTTTTAAAACAAATATTAATTGCTTTTAACGCGGACGGGACTTGGTATCTTGTAGAATTGATCAACACAAACGATTGTTCTATGTTGATTCCGTGACCACAAATTATAGGTAGAGGTTGAAATGTCAAACCACTAGTCGCATATGAAGATCTTTTGTCTTGCAAATATGGCTGAATCTCTTCAATACCCTGTAAACATTATGGAATTAATATAAGATCATTTAAAATCATCATTAATTATAATTTTTTTTTTAAATTTGAAACATTTATTTTAATACCTGAAGGTGTAAAACAAACGATTTTTGTACGTCTGCGACAGTTGGACGCCAATGATGTCCTGGAGACTTTGACTTAACTGTCGTTGTGCCTAATAAATAAGGAAGTACTAAAAAGGCCAACACGTCCGATTCACCTAAAAAGTTTCGGAATGATATTCAAATCAGTAAACCACTAAATAAAGATATTAATCTAACTTGTATATTAACAATCAATGCATACAGTCTATCCAGTTGAAAAATGTAAAAATAATATTATTTTGAGTAAAATTATATGCACAAAAAATCCAAATATTCTATGTATTACACCTTACTTTGCCACATTTCATCATCTTTTCTTTGTGTACTAAATAATGACCTTTCAAAAACAGATATTGAAATGAATCTGAATTGATTGCAGAACTATCCCAATAGCTAATTATAATGTAAAATTAACAAGCAATAGAAAACAATAAATACCTTCATTTGAATCTGATCTATAGTTATCCAAAATTTCTGTTAAAACTTTGTCCTTTTTCTTCTCAGCTATTTGCAAAATTTTTTTGCTCAAAGATGGCCACTTTTTAACAAGCAAATCAATTGAGTCTCGGTATTTGTTATTAAAGTCATCCTCTATCTAAAAAAAAAGAACGTAAGTATGATTTTTGGAATATAGTTTTGAACGTTAATTTACCGAAGTTTAATTAAAATAAAAAAACATGACACATAAACTTTATAAATTGAAAATCTTTACATTATATTTTGCAAATTTTAATTTATAATAATTATATTGCAACATTTAAACTTACAAAAATGTAGCCATTTCCGAGTTTTAAACAAGGAAATGTATTCATATATTCGTCTATTTTTAAATCATTATATTGTCTTCGCTCTTTAAGGGAAGATTTCCATTTTTCACGAACTTCAGCGAATGGCTCTACGTGATGTTTCAACCATTTTATAATGTCTGAATCATCTTCTAACCCTGTAAAGAAATATAACATTTCAATTATATTTCAATTTTATTTTATTCATTCATTTTTTTTCATTCCATTTTTTTTAAATCAAAAGTTTTTTCTTCAATCAATATTTTTTTTCAATCAATCAAATTTAATCAAATTTTGTTCAATTAAATTTCATTCAATTCATTCAAATTTTATTTTAATCATTCATTTTTTTTAATCCAATTTTTTTTTCAATCAATCAAATTTAATCAAATTTTTGTCAATTAAATTTCATTCAATTCATTCAAATTTTATTTATTCAATTATTAAATTATATTTCAATCAATATTTCAAATAATTTAAAATTAATCCTTTGAATAAAAAAGTAGAGTAATCTGTGCATGATAACACACAATCAAACTAAGAAAAAATATTTATTTACAAGATACAATCGTAATGTTACGTCAATTCAAATAACTTACGAGGGGTAGCATCAGTCGTGGATTTTACAGTCGCTTCGTTTTCAATGAGACCTAACTCTCTATATTACCTTCTCTTATTTAGATATCTGCTATACAGTTTACCGCTAGCAACAATCCCTTTGGAAGGGGCGATATAAAACACGCTACTCTCTTCGTTTCCAAATATGTCATTGATTTCATTGGCAATTGACACAAATCTTTCTTCTGAAATACTAAAAAAAAATTGAGTTGTAGTGATTATAAACATTAACAGATAATAATTATTATGGCTAAATAAAAATTTATATCCAAAGTGAGATAAAAGTTTAAATATTTCATAAAAAATGTTTGTATATTGGATCTGTTTACTCGTGAATAACAAAAAATTGTTTCTCATGAAAAAATGTGGGTTTTTATATTAACGGGTAATCTAAATATAACACGTTCTTTATTCAAAAACTCATATACATTAAGTAAAAATTATTACACAAGATTCAACAAAAATGGATTGTAACTAATTCAGTTTTAAATGTAATTTTCTATGAAGAATAATTTAGTACAAAAAAGAAGCTATTTACGAACATTGAGTTGTATGGAAAGGTCTTTTAATACTACAAATTTTTTTTTATCAATGTTTACAACAAATAGTTTAATAACTTTTAATGATAATTTAAAATTTTATTTTAAGAAATTAAAAAAAATGATAAAAAGTAATAAATTTATCGTATGAAAGATTTTATTTTATTTTTATCATTTTACATGAAATCTCACAATCTAATTTGTAAATTAATTTTTCATTTTTTAAAAAATGTATAAAAGAATCCGTAAAATTTTGCCATATATATATATTATTATTTAAAAAAAGTTGTACAGTTAATTGTATGAAGATGTGAATAAATAATAAATTAACCACAAACCATTTCCCAGGGTTCAAATGTAGTTCCTCATCTATAACGAATTCCGCCAATTTGTTGCGCCACTCGTATTTACCTAACGAGAAAGCAGCCAAGACAGCTTTTCCTTTGGTGTTACTATTGAGTTTATCTTTCAAAGATAATCGACGCTCTGTAATGAAAATCATTCATGTTTTGGCTCAATTGCGTCCACGAAATTTGGCTCAATTCAACACTGCGTTCACGATAGGTTATGTTGACATCTTAGCGTCAAGCCACATGAAATGGCGCAGTCTCGACCGGCAACTTACAAATTATCGGATATAGCGACCGCACTTTCGCGAACAATATCGAAAAAATCAACTAGCCGACCGGGATATTTATGACAACAGTGTCGATGTAACGAGTGACGCGATTTGACTAAAGTCTCGGTTAACGCAATCCTATTGGTAAGGTTACGAAGCTTGTCAAAATTGTAAACAATGATGGAAAACATATAATAAACAAAGACAAAATATTTTACCATGGGGATGCACGAAATCTTGGTTCGTTTCAGTTACTGGACTGCCTAGGTTATTTTCATGACTGATAACTTCAGTGCATTGAACAAGTGTTTGTTTATCATCACTTGGATAGATCTCCAACTCTTCCACT
Source organism: Ceratoteleas bidentatus (assembly GCA_022817645.1). Classification (NCBI taxonomy): domain Eukaryota; kingdom Metazoa; phylum Arthropoda; class Insecta; order Hymenoptera; family Scelionidae; genus Ceratoteleas; species Ceratoteleas bidentatus. Next base: position 29,479 of record JABFPB010000883.1, read on the forward strand.
ATTTCAAATGTTTCATTGGTTACTTTCACAGAAGTGTTGTATTCTTTATAATGCTTTGCAAATTTCAAACGTAAACCAACTTCTGGAATTAATTTGCTCAAAATGTCTTCATTTAGGTCATGAAAAACATCCTTATCAATGTAGTTCGCTGAAAGATGTATAAATAGAATTTTCAACAAATTTCAAGCTAAATTCTGAGCAAAAGGTTAGATTACACATATAAGTTACGTTCTTATAGTTTTAAATTGCGGTTTTTTTATTATAGTTTGAAAAATGCAATTATTTATACCTGCAAATCGATCTATAAGCATTGGAACTCCAAATGCATGCAGTTTTTCCTGCACGAAAAGATCCATTGTAACTGAAATTAAAAATATATAATAAAATATAACCTAACTTTTATTATGGCATTATAGAAATTATTGATAAATTATATTTAGTTGATTGATATATTGACAAGTTTAAACATTTAATTAACGACTAATAAACATATTTATTTATAACTTACCATGAATTAATCGAATTTTGCGATTCGGTAAAAACAAATTTCACATTTCGCGATTTGTTCAAAACAAAAAACACTCTTTTGGCGATCGCAACGCCTGCTTTGATGAAAACCGGCCTAATGGCATAGACCAATCACAGCTTGAGGGCACGTTTGTTTTCATCGACGATCGATAATCAGTTATTCGAACAGAGATCTCTTAGCATTTGGTTATATGCTGATTCAGCATATGATGTATTTTGAAGCAGCGGAGACTTTCTTTTATTTCAAATTATAATAGGTCAGCATGTGACAATATGTAAGTCTAGCACCAACATTTTTTCCCGTGCAAGATCAGTTCAAACTTTGATAAAAAAAGTTGCCAGTGCATAGTTTCGCTAAGGTAAGAAAAAGATGTCATATTA
>JABFPB010000884.1:0-30382 GCA_022817645.1 Ceratoteleas bidentatus
TAAAATTATTATTCGTACATTTTAAATAAACAAAGACACTAACTCCGTTGCAGCAGAACTTCGACATCGCCTTAAGGCTTGAAATTGCCTTTTTGCACCGATATCTTTTGCACCGTTATCCAGTCCCGAAGAATAATTTCACCGAACGCGAGTATCCACGAATTGAGGAAAACTTTTGTCTCACTCGCACCACTGTGTTTCTCGAATGAAATTGCTTGTCTGCCAGATGGCGCTGATAGCCTGCTCGTAACCGTTACATTTGGACATGTCAAAAATGTCCTGTGACGGCGATTGATGGCGACATCCTACAATACAATGTTAAAGGTTAGTTATTCTTTAACGTAAATAAAGCGCCGGGAAGAAGAAAATGTCACGATTTTGGATTTTCGGGTGTGACCTCGTCGCGTCGTTAACCCGAAATCCAAATGAAATGTGTTGAATCGGACGTAAAAATCGTTCTAACCCGCTTAGCGAAAATAATTATATTTTTGCAAATTTCAAAAGAAGGTAAATATTTGCGGTCAAAGGAAAAGTCGATTGTTCGGCAAAAAGAGATGATTAATGAAATCGTAAAATGTTTTGAATCCAAGTTAAAAAGAGTGTCAATATTCATTCATCCAGTCAAAGTAAAAAGTGTCGTAAATTGTGTGTACAGTGTGTATGTTTATTTGAATATCGCTGTAAGTGCATTAAAGGAACGTGGAAAATAAATTGTATATATCATTGCTGGTGATGTTTTCATTGTTACAGTTGTTATTATGATATATTTTGTAGATCTTGTTAAGAGATAAGAATCTTGTGTACATTTTGTACTTATCCTTTATTTAAGTGTGTGAGATGGTTGGAAAAGTGGCTATTTACCTTTGAGAGTAAGAACCATAATATTTGTTAAGTGGTTTATAGGAAATTAATTTAAAGAATAATGAAAGTGTTTATTTTAGTTTGCTAATAGAATACTAAGGAAACAATTTCTCTTCAGCTTCTTCAATGATTTATTAGTCAATCATTAATTTTTGTGAAATATTTTACGGACCTTATTTCAATTGTATACCTATTAATTTTTAACAGATTATTGAATGATAAATTTAGAGTAACAATTTGATCCATAATAATTTTGGCGTGAAATATAGACTGCAAGCAAAAATATATAAATAATTGTTTCTTTTTAAAAATATTTTTTAATGTCATAATATTAACCCTTAACCCTGGATGTCGGTCTGTGGGACCGTTAACAAAAATGATTTTCGCTATAACTTTAAGAATAATAACTTACCAATTGTGATTTGTATGCAACCATATATAAATAAATAATTATAAACATTTTTGTTACACATTTTTGTTACAATGCTTTTTAATGTTCAAAACATATTTGATTATAATTTCACGAAATGCCTTGATAAATTATTGTTAAATATACTTAATATGGCATAGCGATCTCACAGACCGACATTCTAAGGATACGTGATTTTTTTTAGGTTCCAGGGTTAAGGGTTAACGTATCTGCCGAGAGCCGTTTCAAAGTAACGTAACAACATAAAACATAACCTAAGAGTGGATCTAAACATTCACAAATTCAAGAATTAGGCAATACACGATTAAAAACTGTAAAACAAACACATGTATGTGTACAAAGTATTTAAAAAAGATGTTTAAAGAACTGCGTATTTCTTATTGCTCTACTTGTAGGCATAATGGACTGGGTTTTAGGCTATGGGTCAAAATGCAGTTACATTACTTTGAAACGGCTGTCGGCAGATACGTTAAAGTTGCTCGGAGGTATCGGTATATACAAATATTTTTTCTAGATAGCAAACGTGATTTCTAGTTGAAATTAAATTTCTCTATTCAATATTTAACGTAAAAAATTCAATTCTCTGCGCATATGTTTTTTTAATGTTATACAAAATTTTTCGGAGAAACAGTGGCAGGCGACGTTTTCTCGGCGCGTTGGCATGCAAATCTCAAACAGAAATGTGGGCCAGGTCTTTCGACTCACAATTCTTATTTCTATCTCGCTTGCTTTTCGGCGATGTAGTTTTTGATCCTCGCGTAATTGAGTCTCGATCTTCAAGCGACCCTTTTCGATGGTTAAAATCCATATTGCGAAGATACTCAAGTTACGGACGTTTCCGCGCGATAATGTCATAATGTCATAGCCGGTGACGTTGACGCGCCAAACACCAGACGCCACATGCGTAAAGCTTTTCACCAATTTTTTTGTGCTTATTTTTGTTCTTTTTTCACAACCCAACCTCGGTGCACTTGAATACGCTCATTCTGTGCCAATGGGCAACGGTCGATTTATTCCAATGTTTCAGGATTATGAGATTTTGAATTTGTTTTTAAAAGTTGTATTCGAATGTTATATTTGTTTCTGCTTAACATGGCTACAATCGGTATTTATAATAGATTTTGTGCACCATCAAACTAAAAGCTACAATTCCTGTTATAAATGAAGTATAGATACGTATACAACATATAATTCCAGTCATACACGTTTTATTTACACGTAATGAAAATGGCCTTATCAGGTTTTGGTCAGGAAACCACATTATTTGATAAGCTAACCTTATCAGGTCCTGATAAGGTTATGATAAGGCAAGCCACATCAAATTGTGGTAATATAATATGTATATCGCGATTACTCATGTATCAAATGTTCCAACAGCTCGGGGCAAGTCAGTCAAACTGCAAACTGAGCATCGAGGGTTCAATTCTCGTCTCAGTCATTGTATTTTTTTCAGCACATTGGAAGCTTGATAAGGTTTCCTTATCATATCCACTTCGATTCCTACCTTTACAGTAGTGATGAGAGCCTGATGAATTTCTGATCAGGTGATGTGGCATCCTGATAAGGCCCTCATCTCAGCACCATCAGCAACTAATATTACAAATGTGACAATGATGTGTCGTTGAGGTATAAAGTTCCAATGTGACAGTGATGTCTCTGTGCAACAGAAATGACTTAATGTGGTTGGAATGTTCCGAAGTGACAAAAATGTCTCAATGCGATAACAATTGCAGTGTGTTTGTGATATTTTAATGTTATCACAATGTCAAAATGTGACAGTGATACCTCACTGTGATTGTAACATCTCAGTGTGACTGTAATGTTTCAATGGTCACAATGCTTCACTGTCATTGAACAAGGATTACTGCATGTAACGTAACGTAGACAAAAAGAGAACCACATCTGCCACACAATCGCCATCCAAGTGACATACGAATTTTCTCTAACATAACAATATACTTTCGATAAAATTCATTGACTGAATAGGTTTCAACGGAGCCCCGTTCTATTCCTTCTTGCAAATTTGTCGTCGATCGATCGTAGTGAGGTGGCTGCATGAAAACATAGGGTTGTGGACGTTGGAGGACTGAACGCTGAAAACCGTGTTTGAGGAATCGAGGAGCAGGACAGATATCTGATCGTCGAGCGTGAAATGGTACTACCTCCTTAGGCAAAGAGCAATGGTAAAATCCAATTGCGAGGCCATTAAGACTCGATTAACTGGCAGAGCTTGGAGAAACAAGCGTGTTGCGCAGTATAGACGGGACTGAGATTCCATTATGCTTTGAGCAACAATAGCTGAGGGCTGTTACGCGGTGCGTCAGTGTGAGATTCGTGCGTTCGTCAGGCGTTCTCGCACGCCCGTTTCTGATGTTTGCGTTTCACTGAGCCAAATTACCTTTCGCGCCCTTATCCACGCGTCGGGTGTTTCGTCCCTTTGATATCCAAATGACAATTTAACTGCTTAAGATACGCTGCGAGCGCGCGCGACAGGGTCGCCGTTATTTCTAATCGAAAGACACATCCGCCGAGGTTCGCAAACTCGTCGCCTTAAATGCCGAGCGTTATACAAATTAGTTGATTCGCTCGCGAATAACAATGACTCCGGCTAATCTCGCGGGAAAAACGATCGTCTCGTTTTAAATTGAATATCGCTCGAGAATCGAACTGAGTCACTAAGACGACGGGCGAGAAAAGGCCGTTGATTGGAAGTTGATTGCAAGGAATGTTTAACTCGAGAAAATGCGTTTCAAAGGAGACCATTTTTTGACGTGGCACTGCGATTATTAATCGGGAAATCGTTCTTTCTTGCAGAGTCGCTGGCGGAATTTGAGCTCGAGAGAAAATCGCGTCAGCACCCAGCCACTGAGCGGGATCAAGTGAAATCCCCCCTGCAAGGTGAGTCTGGTAATCCAATAAAATGATTGCGGCAAAACGAGCGGGTTAGTTTCGAAAAGAGCGCAGTAACTTGGGAAACAAAAAGGCGCCGCAAGAAGCGCCATCGCGCGGAACTATTAAGAATAATAAATTTCCATCAGCACCGTCGCAGGGGTTGGGATCTTGATAGTTGGGCGCCGCTTTTTGTCATTTTCAGCAGTCGAAGTTTCGGCGGAAAAAGCGCGATAACTGTTGCCGAATACTTGGCCGAAAGTTTTTCTTATTAAATTAGTAGCGGCATATCCAGCTGGGTTAACCATCGCGCCACGACAAACTGGTTTGCGGGCTGCTCATACACGGCGCAACATAAACTTCGATCTTTAATTATAAACTCTTCTCGTCTCGCGATGGGGGCAGAGCAAGTGAACTCAGATGAATTGTGTCTGACGGATTTCTTGCGCGAACGTCAGCAGTTTTGGTAACAAATGCGAAACTTGGGCTGCAGGAACTTGTTTCACCGGACCAAACTTTTGGCAAATAAAAAACCATCGAACCCGTGATTTCACTGTGTCCCGGCTTCTTCCTTATCATGCTGCCTCGCCGAAATTGTAAATAATCGTCTTTTTCGTGCGCAGCGCCTGACAAATTGCGCCGGGGAAGCGGCATAAATTTCGCTCCGAAATCGCGGATGCTCCGAGCAAAAACTGTATCGCTGTTTGGCATTCTGCGTGGAAAAAAGGATATTAGTATTGCAGGCGGGGCAAGAAAAAGTGGCCGTTATAATTACTTAGTCGCATCAAATTTAAATTCGTATAAATAAGCGATGAGCGGCGAAATTGGCGCATCATATGCGCGCGGCAGTTTTTTATGGACGCGAATGAATAAAGAAGCGACGTCGCTCAGTCGGCTCGCAGGCGAACGAGTAGTTTGTTAATCTCTAATTGGCGCAACTTTTTCAGCGGAAACTCAATTTTATTAACATTATAAAAAACAAATAAAAGTTTTGCGCGAGTGAAAGTGTAAGGATCGAGCGGCTTGAAAATGGAACGAATTAAATTTCGTTCACTTGTTGAAGCAAAAAATATGCGATTCAGTAACATTTTTTGCATAATCGATTCGAAGTTTCAGATCTTTCCATTATTTACTCGTATTTATAAAAATGAAATGATACTTTTTAATTTTGCTGTTAACTGAATATTAAACTTAATTCGCATTCCCAATTAAATATTCATTCACAGAGACTTTTTGTAATAAAGGAAAATTTGATTTAGTACAATATATTTTCTATAATGTCTGTGATATATATTTTTCGCCCGTCCTCCGTTTGAACATGCTCTCAAGTATCATCAATATCATCCATCAGTATCCCAACTCACAGAATATCTCAAGTAATAGCGTTATTGAAGATGGCCACGAAACGAAGCGAAACTCCATCCGGTGTTCAATAGTGATTAACTAGAAAACAATTTACCACCGCGTTTCCTCAAATAGTGCTTAATTTCGCGTAATTAAATTTTTTGCCTCGAAATTGAACGTCAATTTGCCGTACACACTTATTGGGTCTCCGTAATTTAACTGCCCGTTGTACATATGTCATCCTATTCGATAAATTCTTCAAGGCCCAACGAAATGATACTCTTTGAAGTAATTCCATACATCAGCGTATTCAATCAAAATGGAAATTCGCAAAATACAATAAATAAAACGCGGAATTCTCAGCGCGACACTGACATCGCGTAATGGCACCATCAAATTACGAATCCCGATAATCCGTCAATCACCTTGACTCGCGAAAACGCATTCCTCGAGGATTCTCATGGAATTCACGAGGAAGAAACATTTACGAGATGATAAACCGTTAACTTTTTTTTTTAGTTTGCCAAGAAAATATTTTTTAATGGAAATATGATAAATACGCGTGGATAAGAAAAATTAGTCACTTCTTATAGAGTTTCAACTATATTAAGTTGAATAGAATTGTTTGAATAAAGCTCGAGTTTTGTTTAAAACAACTGAAAAGTTAAACTTACCTAATTCTCACTGACTCATACACTGCCGAAGTTTGCTCAACTACAAACTGCAATTGCCTCCATTATATAAAAAATGCAGTTGAATTAACTACGATTTTTTTCATAATAATATTAATTCTGTCTATGAAAAAGCTGCTGATTGGTTATAATTACCATAGAAAATGATAACCGTAGTTTTGTTTATCCTAAGATAACAAATGAACAATTTTCATAAACATGTATGCAAATTTCAATATATTTTTTGATTATTAGGGGATGTTAAGGAGTCTTTTTGTCTGAAAAAATACTAATGTTAGTGAGTACTTTGAAGAAGAAATTCAAGACCTACGATTAAAAATAAAAATGTGTATTAATTTTCTGAAAAAAGCTAATAAACCAAAAAATAAGCAAATTTCACCTAATTTTCTTTTATTTTGAAGTTAAAACATGTCTTGTATAGTAAATTAAAAAATAAAATATTCCATTGCAATACACAAATAAGTAGTCTTCAACTTAGCTAATATTAACATCGTTTCTTCATATTTCTAAACAATTTCAAAAATCGAAAAACGCAGCCAAAAAATCTCTGTTTCGATCCCGAAAAGTCGTCAGTATCCCTTAAAACACTTACTCCGTGCGAAATAGATAGCGAAACATGCTTTCGCGCAAAAATTGTCATAATAATATGCCGTACTGTTGCAGCGCTGCAGCTTTTGTGCTTGTTTGTCTCGTTTTTTTCGTCGTCGTCGTTGCAGGATCTGAAACCGGAGAACCGATATTCGAGAGCACGAGGCTATTAGTGTAGTTTTGTTCAATCATAAACGACATTTCGATAAAAAGTCGAAAGGCGGCGAATCTTAAAAGATGGGGCCAAACGAGAACGGCTCCGGATGACTCGACTGGTTTCATTCTTGATTCACGTATGCATGACGACCCGCTCGTTCTCGTCGCCTGCGCCTCCTTTATTCAGCCCGTCCTTTCCCTTTTCTTTTCTGCCGGTCCTGCTGCTCTCTTTGCTCGGCAGCCCGGCCCCGAGACCTTCGGCACAAGTGCGCCGCTATTATTCCCGAATCATACCGGCGCATTATCGTCACCGATCAAATTTCTATTTCGTTCGATTGTCGCGTGATCGGCCGATTCAATTAACGCTTAAATATATGCTTAATGGCGCCGCCGCTCGTTACTCCGCGCCACTTGCGCCTCGGCAATTTCCACGACGTATTCCTCGTTCCGGCGGTTGATAATTATGGTCTCGGTTGGTTTTAATTGAAAAAAGCCCGTGCCGTCCTTTACATCTGCCATTGTGTTTTGTTTCGGCCGGGAAAGGTGTCGGAAATTGGCCACTCGTCGGGTCTTAGAAGTGTGGAGTTTTTGGCGGATCGGCAAAGTCGATTGTGTGTTTCGGTGGGGAAATCGATTTCGAACTATAGGAAGATGAGTAGGCAAAGAAATTCTGAAACGATTTCATTTCAGCAATATATAAATATATTAATAGATCTGCTTTATCTTGGCGTCGACAACTAACGTCCGCCATGAAAATATATATATATTTTAATACATATTTCATTAATTTATGATCAAATTTTTTTATTTCGTCACCAGGTTTCAATTTTGCAAACTAATTCCAACCGATCTGAACTTTTCAATTGGAATGCACCCGAAGGCCGATCGCTTCAGCACTTATCACTCGACGCCTCGAAAACAATGCGCATCGATGATAAAAGCGCACGATGATTCGCGGATAATCGTCGGCCGCGGATCGGCAATTTGCACGACAGTATTCCTATCTCATGCCGGTGATAATTAGTGAGCGGCACCCGCGCCGCAAATGAACTCAAGTCCGAAACGGACATCGGCGCATTCTTCTCGTCTTGGTCCTTGTCTGCGCGCTTAATCGAACGTCTTCTTATTGCGCGCGGCTGTGTGAGTGCGTGCACCGGCCGGAGTAACGGATATTAATATGCCGGTTCAAAAAGTTCGAAGGGGCGATCACGCTCGCCGCACTCGGGATATCTTTCTCTTAGCGCTGGGCACGCCTCTTGACGTTTCCTCTTCATCTCGCAGTGACGTCCGATAGAACGCTGCGAGTTGAAAGCCGATCTTGCCCTCGGAGGGCCCGAGCGAGCGTTGGCTTTTGAAAAAGATGCACGACGCACGATCGGCCGATCCCACGCCGAAATTGTTTCTGTGATTGATCGGGACGCCGCGCAATTAATCGCGATAGCGCAGAAGTAGCGCGCCGGTTTGCGAGAGCAATGCGCGGCTAACGATCGGATCGATTATCGCGAGATTTGTTCTAGTGGAAAGACAAATCTGGAGCGGTATTACAAATCTATTATTAATTTATTTTTTGTTAATTAAAAAAAATTATTCATGTATAATTTATAGTTATTTTATTTTTATTTCATATTTATTTCTCATCTAAACATTTATTTTATTTCTTTCCATTTTTTATCCGATTTTTATTTTTATTTCTTTAAAACAATTATGTTTGCTTTGACTTAAACTGAAATAAAATGAAAAATAGAAAAGACAAATAAAATACAATATTATATTTAATTATAATACAATATTAAAAAATGCAATCAAAAATAATAAAAAGTATTCAAGGAAAGATCGGGAAAAAGCGTACACATCAGATAAAAATGGGTAGAAATAAAATAAAATAGAAATAAATAAACTATAAAAGAAATATAAAGTGAACAGCTGGCTTGGAGTAAGAATTAAGTTCCTAACTCTTCAATATTTCATTTTAAAATAGTCCTTCTTCAATTCAACCTAATAAGAAAAACTGCAACAGTTGCGACTCAAGATAATATTGTTTATGAATGCATAATGCCGCCAGCCAACAAAATAGCCACGTATGTAAATCGTATTAACGGATATTTTAACCGGATGAGTCAATTACCCTTAGTCAGGCACTGACGCCTTTTTAGATCATTTAATTCAGTTAATCATTTTTGCGAGGTTATATTCACAAATTAAATGTTTAATTGTACGCTTGCCGGTTAATAATCCTCGTGAAAAAAGTTCATTAAAAGCGCACGGGAACTGCGTCGCGAAATGGCTCGCGCCGTAACGAGGGCCGCTCGCGTTCGCGCGAATCGCATTTCGATTTTCTCACGCCATTCAAAATCGGAAAGCTGAGACAGAGAGTTGCAATTCGAGAGACTTTCACAGAGATTATTCGTAAAATCAAAACCGGAATCTACATTTATTTACGTTGCAGTTTATTTTGGTGTCAAAATTGTTACAATTGTTGGTATTGTTGCGGTCATTCAGATTTTTTATTCTGCAGGAGGTTTGTTTGTTTGCGAAGTGCAGTTTCGGAAATTTGAACCGAACAAAATTTTGTGCAAACCAAAATCCAATTGATTGAATAATAATTTTCCATTGACCAAATTAGTTAACCGCATAACAGAAAAAGCTATTATTTTCATGAACTGCATAATTATAAAAAGCTATTATTATGTGACGATGTTTTATAAAACATCGATATTTTGAATTAAATAAATACTGCGTGTTATCATATTTATCTTCGAATTCAAATCAAAGTATTGCCATTAAATGTTATTTATAATAATAATAATCGAATAAAAAACAAAATCTAAACGATTAGTTTAGATTTTGTCAAAATAAAAAAATCTCTACGATTAATTTTCCGTCTTTTACACAACTTGAAACACAAAAATAAAAAAACAACAAAACTTTCAAATAGACCAAAATGTGGACCGTCGTCAGCAATAGAAAAAATGAAAAGAAGTCCAATACACAAATATGTCGATAAATACAAAATAAATTACCTATTTTCCCCAGTGTTCCAAAATTACTTTCAATATTCTTCAGTTTCAACAATTGTTTCTCCCACCCCTTAATGAAAAAAACCTAACACAAGAAAAACCGCTTCGAATCACGACTTTCCTGACTAAAACTTCCATCCAAGGTTGACCTCCCAAATGATAACCGTCTAGCGCGATTTGACGGCCAAACGCGATTCTTAATGGGAAATGTCTGTTTTCTGTTTCAGAGTCGCGGACAGGTTATTACAAAAACTCCGTATTGTTCACGAGCGCGACCTAGAAGAGGTTGGGAGACGCGCGGTGAACGCTGCTGGCGCGTTGACCCGGCCGTTCGACGAGAGCGGAACGCCAATCGATGAACCGCGGGCTTTTCGACGGATGAATCCGCGCGACAAGGCAGCCCCGGCGTCGCGCCCAGCGCGACCGAAAAAACCGAAAGCCGAAGGAAAATCGCGCGCGGCAACTGGGACGCACATTTGGCGCAAAGCGTGTCGGCGCATTGTCGCGCGAATAGTAATTAATAGTGCATAATTAACCCACATATGATAATCGCGAGCTGCAGGATAATTGCTTATGGGCTTCGGCGAAAGCGAGGGACGCATATTTATATTTCGACTCCGACTTCCGAGGTGTCGCGGGCACGAACGCACTCATCGAGCTAATACATATCACACGAGTCGACGCGATCGGGCGCGCAACGTCGACAAAACTCGGACCGACTCCTACTTTTTCCATTTTTTCCCCTTTTTTTCAATATCCGGCTCCTTTTTCGCCGCCGGCGCATCGGTCCGGGTATCCCGTAAATGCAATCGGCGCGCGGCGTCAAATTAGTGCCAACGGGCCGACCGCAAAATTAATTCGCGCCGCGCAAAATATGCCGGATTTTCGTACCACTATGATTAAATATTGCGCGAAATAAATTTATGCTTTACGCGCGTAAATATTGCAAGGCGCGCGGGGGCGCCGCGCCGGATTCGCGCCAGGGATGAAATATTTGTAGCGGGCGCTGTAACAAGTGTAATTTAATTTATACGGCGCAACAAATATTTGCGCAAAAATGCGTTTCGTTTGCGCCGAAAATTGAGCCAACGTTGCATTCGCCCGGTGAATCGTTAATTGTGATATTAATTTTAGCCGAAGGCGCTCTTTTCGGATTAACGCGACGCCGCGGCCCGACACATTCGCGCGCCCGATTTTTGCGCCCGGGATCGCGCGACAAACGCTCGAATTCAGCGGAACCGACGAAACGTATGAATTATATTATAAATAACGTAACGTACACCGTAGCGATAGTACACGTCAGGCGTGACAAGGGAGATATTTATAAAGACTGCTTGGGGCTGCGCGTGTTTGTGCGTGTGAGTGCGCGCGGATGTGCGTGTGAGTGCATCTGGACGAGGCGCGGCGCGCGAGTCAAAGTTGTACATTATTTACACGGACTGTCGAAACTCTTTGCCACTTGGGCGTACCGCGGACATTTCTCGCCGCGCGCGATTTTGTACAAAGTTTCTTTGACGCGACGGTCCGGGGCATATTGCACGCCCGAACTGTCGAGTAATGTAACTAGATAACCGAATCGTAACGTAGAAGCATCCGGAAGAAAATCGCGGAAGAAATTTGATACCTCACGATGACCTGGATCTCGAATTCCATGAGGGAGTTCCATGACTTTTCCATTCGAGAAGTTTCTCCGGACGAAATCGCAGAAATTGCAATGTAAATCGGGGATTGTGCGAAGTTACACATTGTGGTGTGTATTTTCACAGCTGTTGTGTGAAAATCGCACGATGTGTACTTTTACACTTTCGGACTTAGTGTTCGGAAGGCGACAGCGTTTCAGTTCGTTCACTGAGAAAAGTAATTCGTGAAAGCTACGGAAATTTCGTACATTTTACGATGTATATCGTAAAAGCTACGATTAAAAGGTATATCGAAAAAATCGTATACTTTACGAGATATATCGTAAAAGTTTCGAATATTTCGTACTCGTTACGAGATATATCGACAAAGGTACGAAACATTCGTAGACTTTACGAGATATATCGTAAAAGCTACGAAAAATTCGTATACTTTACGAGATATATTGTAAAAGTTTCGAATATTTCGTATACGTTACGAGATATATCGTAAAAGCTACGAAAATGTCGTACAATTTACGAGGTATATCGTAAAAGGTACGAACAATTCGTAGCTTTGCGATATATAACGTGAAATCTACGAAGTCTTCGCAGTTTTTACGAATTAGTTTTCTCAGCATTGATAAAACGATATCGTAAGATCTAAATCATACACTTTCAACAGTGACTGAATTTCAGTTAATTCGATAAAACAGATTACGAATTTATCACAACAGATTTATAATATGATGTTGTTGGGGGTACAATGAAGATTTTGCTCCCTACAACATCATGTCGTTGAAATTTCATAATTCCTTCTTCCCCTTACGATATCGTTTTCTCACTGAGCACTCTTAAAAACGCGATTATCAAATCCCAAATTCCCACTCTGGCAATCAGAATTCTGACAATCGCATCTTATTTTTAAGAGTGCACCCGGTCGCCATGAAACCTGCATAATCCGGTCGTTCTGCGAACTGTACATATTTGTTACTACTCGTGTAAATAATCCTAGGTGCTACTTGTGTAAATAATCCTAGGTGCCAGCGTTATTTATTTCGCTCGTTTCGACTGCCGGATCCCCCTTCCCCCTTTCACCCCCGTTGAAACGCTTCTTCGCATCATCGTGCAAGCGATCGCAAGTTTCCGTCTGTCTGTCTGTATGTCTGCGGTGCGTGCGCCTGTGTGTAAATAACAATAAAACCAGCCCGAGCGACGGTCGGCGTTGTCCGTCGCTCCGCGATTAGTCGCGCCCGCGTTCCTCGCGGCCGCCGCAGTGGTCGCGCAGTTCGCCACTTGGTTTATAATAATGGCGCGACGGTGGCGCCGCGACTTGTACCGCGGCGCGCCACCCGTCCGTAACGTATTTGATAACCACTTATTCTCATTCCGACTTTCGATTCTTAACGTGATTCGTAAGGAACGTTCAAACTGTCGTCCGTGTTAAGGGCTAATAGAACCGCTTTGCGAGGGGCCGTTGCCTCCGAACAACGGAACGCACAACTGACGGAACGGAGGGTACGAAGTTGGTTCGTCGTTCGTTTCTGTTTGTCCTTCCGGCGGCGAGCGTTTCTCGGCGAAAATACGACGATTTTTTCGCACCGAAAATGCGATATCGTAAAATGTAAATCGTATGATCGTAGAGATCGTTTTCACGACGACTGGGTGAAGTGACAAACGGTTGACGGTTACGATATGATATCGTAGGACTTGCGATATGATGTCGTTGCCGTCACGATGTATATTGTTGTCCTTACGATATCGTGTTTACCGTTCGACGAGACCGCGGAAAGGCGCGCGCCGCCGAACGAAAATGTAGAGCAGCATCATTGTCATCGTGACTCACGTATAAATATATAAATATATACATGAATATATATTTACGATCCGTGTACAAAGACTTTAGTTGTTAAGGTTCTTGTGTTGTAAAGTTCACATAATCATAGCGTTAGGTACCGACTAAGTCTATTCAGCAGCAGTTAATTACGTAGATTCGAGAATTTAACCACCGATAGTTGATCCATATTTGCCATCACACGTGCACTCACGTCGAGACACACACACACAAACACACGTACATGTACACACCGAGAAAACGATATCGTACACACTGAGAAAATTAATTCGTAAAAGCTTTACGAATTAGAAGTTTTTATACGAAAACTTCGAATCCTTTACGATATAGATCGTAAAGTGTACGAATTTTTCGTAGCTTTTACGATATATATCGTAACGCGTACCAATTTTTTCGTACCTTTTACGATATATCGTAAAATGTACGCAATTTTCGTAGCTTTTACGATATATATCGTAACGTGTACGCATGTTTCGCAGCTTTTACGATATATATCGTAAAGTGTACGCATTTTTCGTAGCTTTTACGATATATATCGTACAGTGTAAGATTTTTCCTATCTTTTACGATGTATATCGTAAAGTGTACGAATTAGTTTTCTCACTGCAACACCCATCGTACAATTTCAGCGACTCCGAGTGATGTAAATGTTTCCAGTCTCACAACCTTCGACCCAATGTCATAATTTTTGCAACACCACGTTGTTGCCGTTACAATTTGTGTCATTCTCCGTACGATATCGTTTCCTCAGTGCACGCACGATTGTAAAAACCCCCCGCGAGCAAATTCCTCAACATTTTCTCGACGATATTGGCAGACTGGATTTGCTCGCGGGGGCTTTTCGAAGAAGTCATCGCGTGACGTCATCGGGGATGCACTTTTCGGTGACACTTTCGTCACGACTCGTGCGAGATTCGTGCTCAAGGCTTCGATTTCGGGATTTTCAGGGGACGGTTCGGTGCCATGTTTTTTCGTGGGCGAAACGAGCACGAGTGCTGTAAATACATTGTCACGACGGGGCACGTCGCGTCTCTGATTTTTCGCGTAGGAGGGAAAAACGGGCAGGAAGCGTGGACGATAGAGGGCGTCCTCGGCGATGACTTCCGGTCGGTCGCGGGCGCCACTTCCCCCGTTGGTTTTTCGTCTGTTCCATTCGTATCAATTAACGCCACGACTTCTCGAGTGGGTTACCGGTCGATGCGATTGGTCTTTAGAGTTGTAAGACGGTGGACTAAACAAGTGTGCAGTAGTCAGGACCAATAGTCGAGGTCCATAGCGTGGACGAGTTATGAACCGATTCGTGCGAATTAATATCGAGAAAAGAAGTGTAATCTTGTAATTCTGCATTATTACCTATGAATAAATAGTTGTTATTGTATACAAGTGGCCGTTGGTTGTTTTCTTGCGATCCCTCGCCAAAATCCCGAATTCGTACGTTGTTTAACCTATCAAATTTTTTTTATTTGGTTGTTGCAGCTTTTTTACGGCACGTTTCGTCGTTTTAGCTTTGCGTTTGATGAAATTGTCGACGCAGTTGTTTTTTCATTTTTCTGTTTGCCGATAAGACCAATCTGGAGAGTGGTCTGAAAAATAATGAATTTGGTACGATGAAAATAATTCAATAAAATCGTTTTCACTGTTTGTAAGCACGAGGTACACGTATCGCAGTGCACCGATCGCTTCGCAAACAGAGATAACGACTTTTCTCGCGCGATTTTTCGCAACGCGGCAACGCAACTCCTTTTAAAAGCGTGGAAACAATCACGTAATAATAAACGTTTGAACCAGATTGAAGTGATTAACTCGAGCGTTACCTGGAATTCTCCACCGGCAGTCTCAAGTGAATCAAGGATTGGCGCGCACAACGCATCGCCCTGGCAGAAAATGTAAATATGAATTATAACGCTTTTTGAAAGATTTAAGTATATCCTCAGGTGTTTTACGATGTAAACGAGCTGAAAGTGATATCAAAAGGAATAAATCTTTATTACTATCGTAGTTAGAAGATTATTCGCCGGTATAATTGAAAAATAGCATGCAGCCATTTTTCAATATATAATTGCGATACTTTGCAGATCCAATTATGAATTTTCACATGGAGTTAAGTTACGGTGTCAAAGTTTATCGCTAAAGTATCTTAATAATTATTATTTAATGTTTGAAATATAGATACAAATATTGTATGCTCGTGGATTATTATGTGACGAATTGGAAGTATTAGGTGTGGATTATAATGGGTTTCGTGAATTTTGCTAGGCGCTGTTCGATAACGGGAAGCCGTCGGTGACAATGAAAAAGGTATTCTGAATGAAAAACCAGACCAATGGAGCGTCGCGGGTCACTCGCTGTTGTTTGCGAGACAAATCGCAATTTTACCTAGAACTGCGGATCCGTAAATACGCAGCGTCATAATCGACGTGTTATTGTTCGTGGCGGATGAATCCATCTATCGTTCAATGTTCGCGTAATTGTCCGTTTCGTCTATTTTACAGTCATTCCGTCGTGCAAAATACTCACAACGCAACAGTACAGTGGCGTGAAATGGAAATACCGGATTTTAAATTAGGATGCATCAGAGTGACGTCGAAAAGAAGTGTAATTTAAATGTTGGATTTTTTGTCTGCAATTTTTAATTACTTTTCTAAATTTAATTGAATTATATATTTTTATTTTTCATCTAATTAAATTATAATATGACACCTAAAATTTTATATTCGTGCACGATGCAGTGAATTAATACAAGAGATGAAGGAATTTGCATCAAATAAAACTTTTCGTTTCGTAAATAGCAATAACAATTTTGTAGCGCATCACTGATTGTTCTTGTGACTTCTGTTCCGATACACAATACGATTTGCAGAAGAAAAAGATTAATCCGTTTCATCAGATTCTGGTTCGTTTTCTACGTAAATAACAGTGATTGTAAAAACAAGCTTGTCTACGAGTGACAGGTTAAAAATTAAAGTTTTTAACCTGTCATTAAAGCAACAAAAATAAAAATTTTATTTTTGTTTTTTAGGTTTTTTGTGGAAACAATATCATTGTGTTATTAGATTCTTGTCATCGCGACTGCAGTTGGAAAATATTTATTCGTTTCGGAAAAATATCGATTCTTTATAACTACTCCGTGAATACGAGATGCAACACATGTTTGCATGTTGTGCTGCATTTGATAGGGGCAAGTTTCGTCCCAACGTGTATTCGCAAACCTGTATGTTACGAAACAGAAAATTAATTTGAATACTACCACCTTTTGTAATTATCAATTTTTTTTATTGATTTGAACAAATTGATAGTTAAATTAAAGTATTAGTTCGTTTTGAAAATATTATTATTTTGAGTACAATTGTTTTTGGAATAAATTAATTTAATCTGAGGACTGTTTACGGATTAATTTATTTTGATAGAAAATGTCCATTAACGATTCTTTTAACGAATATGCACTGAGAAAATGAATTTGTAAAAGCGTTATAAATAATATTCGCAGAAATTACAATCAATCAGAACTGTAGTAACTCCTAGATTTCTAGATTTACTGCAACATCCAGTTTTTATTGTAAAATGAAAACTTTAACCAAATCTGGAATAGAAATTCAGCATAAAATTGCAGTGAAAATTAAATTTTTATTTAAACTAGAAATTCAAGTTATAAATTTTAAACTGTAAATGTTAACAAATTAGACTCCTCATGGTATATAATAAACACTCTCTTATAGAATATATTTGTCATGAAACAAATATATTAAAATAAAAATAACTTCACTACTTCCTACAATAATTATAAGCTATTTGAAAAATTTTACACCAAGTGGTCATTAATAAACCTGAACATTTCGTCGTTCACGTCACATAATCGTCCTTGCAGTAGTTACCGCTAAAACATGTTTATCAGCAAACTTCAATATTGCATGTAAAAGTGGAAAACCCACTCCAACGGCAATTCGCTCCAGATAACGCAAACGATGACCGTCTTACGTGATTAAAGGAATAAACGAATATACAATCGAAAGGATGAAAGTTTTATGCGCAAAGTGAGCCGACAATATATTCTTATCATTCTGCCCCGCCGTAATGACCCGCGGCACGCAACGCGGTCCCATTGGTCAAGAACTACTCCACCCTTCCACGCGGCCTTTCCATAAATAAAGATCATTTCGTTCCGTTATAAAGCGGAAAGTAACACACATCGATCGCAGCCCTAATTGGCACAAAAAAATCCAATCCCGACATCTCAATCGTGACTCGCGAAACGGCCCGATTGCGACGATTATTCGCGAATCGACGGCCGCTTTAATGAATACCGCAATATTTATTCGCCGTCACTAAGTCGGGTCCCGTAATCCGCTAATTTCGCGACGAAATTGTCTTGTTAAGGCCGAGGAAGCCCCTGCTTCGTCGTTCGTCATGACACGGCGCTGTAAAAATGTAAAACACGACTTGGCGGGTCGCTCTGTCAGCATATTTGTGAGCAAGAAAAAAATGAACGTTTCCATGCAAATGAAGGGTTTGACTCCGCGGTCCCCCTGCAAAAGATCTAACCCCAAACCAAACCGAACGCAACCTAACGTTAACCCCCGCGGCGGCCCAGAACAATCGAGTCAAACTCCTCGGGCTGTGTACCCCACCCCCCGCACCCCAAAAAGTCTTCCTTTTTTCTTCCATTTCGAAGGGAATCATAAAGATAAACGAATTGCGGTGCTTCGGACTCGAAGGACGGATTGGGCGACAATTATTCGCGCATTTGCATAATTATCGAATAAAGCAGCAAAGTAGTCGGAGTCGTTGGGGAGTGACACGGAAATGGTCTAATAAAAAAGACGTCCCCAGCAATACTTTGTTGTATTTAATGCTACACGCGTTTCGGCGGGCGCTGAATTAGGTCGCTTTATCGTCGACTTCTCGGGGCAAAGACATTCGGAGAATATCGGAATAAGTTGCTTAATCTGCGGTAATGACTCGAAATCGAGTTGGGGAAGAAGCGACGTAGGCGGACGAATCGCGAGTGCGAAACTTTTTCGTTCCGAAAGCACGGTCGATTAATTATTTTTCGCCGGCGCGTAATAAGGTTGCGTTGGAATTAGGAGGAGTCGTTTGTATCGCTACTGCATTAGTTCGATATTGCAGGCGCAAAGTAGTTGTTTTCGGGCAAGGTAACGAGAGGAATCTGTTACAGCTGGTGCGACTAAAGTGCTGCCGTCTGTTGGTGAAATACAGATGCATTTGATATTGAACGACTATCAAATATTTGGCTCGGTTAGGATATTAAAAGCTATTGAAATGGTTAATAAAAATTAATTTTCGGGGAAAATGGTAAGCTCTGGTATGGTGATTAAAAATGAACGATATTTCTCAGACGTTTCTGTAAAGATCAGGGATATATATTGAGATTTTTTGTAAATGGTTAGATGTTGAAGTAAATAAGGAAAAAATGAATAAATACATGGAATAAATAAAAAGATATTATAATAAAAAAATATAATAAAACTTTATGAATCATCAATTCATAATTAATTGTCAATTATTATTGACAATTAACAGTTTCCTTTTCGCACAAGCATTTCATTCCAGATATAAAACAGAAAATCCGTTTAGTACAAAATAATATCAAAAATATTCAACATTTCGAGTCTGTAAAAAAATAAGACATAATTCGTAGAAATTAACCTTTTTATTTCAAATCAACAGTATATATTTTTTGCTTGAAAACCGCCAATCTATTTCCATAAAAAAATACCCATTTTAACATAACAAGAATAATAAAAATTCCTAATAAAAATCACCAAAGATTCCTTTTCACTGAAAAAAATTATTAATTCTAAAAGATGCAATTTAAAAATAGTTTAAAAGGAATCTCACTTCCATTCCAGGATCCTACCCCAATCGATCCTACTATAACTTACTAACATGACAAATCAAAAGTTCGACATCGATCTAAATTTCATCCAAACAGCTTCTTTCCCGAAAACGGTAATCGCCTTCCCAAAGATCGGGCAACTTTTCGAATCGCCCGCCCAATTCCAGCCCATCTCTATAATTTCCTTCAACCCGATAAATCAGACAAACAGAACAAGTCAATTAGCCAAATTAGGCCCATACATTGTTTTAATTTGCGCCCCCAGCCGATCCCGGGGCATTCCTAGGCGCCGTTTAATGCCGCGTTCCCGTTCTTTTTTTAATTAGAATCGTAACGTCGGATTTTATGAGCCGTATTCGCACCTCCGCGCGCACAGAGGGCGCTCGCAATCGCCGCAACAAACGAAACCGCGAGAGGGCGCGCGCGCTCCTTCTACCTGGGTGGCAATTATTCGATAACGCCGGCGAAATATCAACAATTACACGTCCGCTGATTATTAATCCCGCGTTATCTCGCCGATCTTATCCGCGGCTTTTCGAGATTCATCAAGCGCAATTTGTTGCGTTAATTTATGACGTCATGCTGCGTGCGCGACGTAATGCCGCGGATTATTTATTTCGTCCCGTCATTAACGTTTCTTCGCTCGTTTCCGATTGCCGTCCGATCGGCGCGCGTGTTTACGGCGCAGCTTGCGATCGCAAAACATAATTACACGACGTCGCCGAGAAATTAATCGATGCAAATGAGATTCCGATGGAGTCGGACGACGACAATCTGCGACGCAGGTCCGCGCCCGGGCCCGAGTTTTTCGCGCGACGATCCGCGGGGGCAGTCATTCGGCGAATGACATTTTAATTATGGCGGCATCTATTTTTATTTCGCGCGCGAACGCGACGGGGAAAAGCGCTGCAACGACGACTACGCGCTGGGGGAGCCGCCTTGATGACGAAGTTACGCCGTCCCGGGGGATGTTATTGTGTATTTTTATTTTTCCCGCGCCACCCCCGCGGCCGCCTTTTATTTCACCCGATCCGTTCGTCAAGATGTCACCGCGTCTAATAAGCGAAGTTAAGGTCCCGCGGAGCCGACGCCGTCGTTAATGCGGACGGAAAGGCCGGCTTTAATTCGCCGCGAAATTACGTTACGCGGGCCGCACTGTGAAAAAACGGTGTCGGAAAACTGGGAAATATGGTTTTCGGCGGGTTGAGTGAGGATTCGCTGACGCAATGCAGAAGAAATGCGTCGGAAGAGTTGCCCAAGTAAAGAATGTTCTGTGTAAATTTCAATAAGTGAATATTCAGTTATTTTAAATGTATATACACTTATTTTAATAAGTGCACATAATTCCAATTTTGATATCTTTTTGCATCTTTTGATATTAGCTCTATTTATTGGAATAATTTATGAATCGTTTAATATATTTATTTTTTTGACGGTATGCGAAAAAAAGAAAAAACTTTTTCTAAGTCATTTCTCCAGAAAGACTCGAAAAATGTCTTAAAA
The DNA here is from genome assembly GCA_022817645.1 of Ceratoteleas bidentatus. Lineage (NCBI taxonomy): Eukaryota > Metazoa > Arthropoda > Insecta > Hymenoptera > Scelionidae > Ceratoteleas > Ceratoteleas bidentatus. The sequence goes on from JABFPB010000884.1 coordinate 20,806, forward strand.
TGAAATTTTCACGAAAAAGACACTACCAAAGTGTTGAAACGTGTTAAAATAACACACTTGTTTTTCCCGTGTATTTAGATATAAAATAAACAAATTTGTTTCGTTAATGGCAGATAGGCACTTTGGCAAATTTCGAATCTAAACATTTAATTTAAATTTTGTATTTGAAACTTAATCTCAAACTCTTTTAATTCATTTTACATAGATATTATCACACTTGAAATTAAAATATAGGCTGTTTAGTTCAAAACAGTGGCTCTATACAAATTACATGTAACGTGTTAAACTTGCCAGTCCATTAAAACATTATTTCAATTAAGTTGTAAAAACCTTGTTTCATTTCACATACTTATGTTTCGCAGTACAAGTGGAGTTATTTTACCATGCAACAATGATGGTGTATTGCAACATCACTCTACAATCATTAAAACGCGGATGCTGAAATAAAACAATAAAACATTTTACATTCAAAAAACATAAAACACGCCATGCTTGCTCTTGAACGGTATCTAAAACAGCAATTATTGCACTTTTCAATTGATATATTCATATGTGTTCAACGGACTGAAATATTTCATAAATACAATAATATTTTCAATTAATAACAGTGACCTAAATTATGTTTTCATTACAAAATACTTTGACACGATAAAAAACCGGATATCTCCATATACACCAGAAAAAATATGCCTTCTTGGTGTCTCCTGTTAAGGCCTTGAAGAATCCACGGTGTTTTTTCTTGACAAAATTTTTGTTTGATTTTACATAAAAACGTATTTTAAAATATATTTTTATGTAAAATAAGAGGAAAATAAAATAATAATATCAATTCATATTAATTTACTCTGCCAGAATATAGTTCTAATATAGAATACCCTGACTAAAATTGTCTGCAAACATTTACATTAGGACTTACTTCGACATCAAGTAAACATAGATACCAATAAAATCAATATGCATTTCCATAAGAACTCAAAAACCACATACTAAATCCTATAAAAAATCTGCCAAACTCCTGGCAGAAACCTCATAAGTAAATATAGCACCAATCCTAATGGAATTGTTGCTACATGACTATGAATGGAATTTCTCTATGAAACCACTCCAAACGTTTCTAACTGTCTTCTGGAAGGACACTTGGACGACAGTTGCGTTTCTGGGGTAATCGTCGTCGTTTTTCCTTCGGCGTAATGATTTAATGACACGCGGCAAATTGTTGCCATATATCATCTCAGCGTCAGAATGCCGCATTGAAAATGCGCATTCGCGTGCATTTTTCGTCTGTCGTCCGAAGAGTCGCGTCGTCTGTGAGTGATGCGGCGGTTTCAAGAAAATCTAGATTACTTGCGCACGACGACGACGACGACGAAGAAATAAATTGCGGGACGCGGCGCGGGCCGATTCCCCCGTATGCAGAAGAAACCAGTAATCAAAGTGTCTGATCGGACGAGACGAATCGCCGAGGTTGCGTCTCGTCATATCGCCTGCGCCTACCACAGAATCGCATGTAGATGGGCACCGCCGGCCTGCGATTCATTCTCTAATGGAAATCAATCCGGCGCGATTGAGACTGCCGTTTCCCGAGGGCCGGCCGGACTTCTTCTGCGCCTCGCGTTATCGCCGGAAAATAATCGCGCACGGCTCCGCGGCCGCGAATATTTATATCCGACGTCGCGATTATTATCGGCTGTTGGTATTACCTCTCGGCTTTCACGTGTTGCCCGCGTTTGCGAAGCCGGCGATTATGTCGGGAGATTAAGGCGAATGTTGGTTTTAACCCCGCGCGCTCTGAGGTTTTAACTCGATCGTCCCGGGTCATTGAAGAAAGTGCGGACAATAAGGTGGGATATGGTTCGTCTTGATCGCATTCGCTTATTTTTGGTATTGAAATGAAAGGTGAAGGGTAGGGTGAGATGTAGAGTGAGATAGGTGATTTCAGAATCGTGTACCAATTATTGCCTCCCTTTGTTTCAATTTAAAACAGTTAAAAAAAGGATAATACGTTTTAAAAGTCAATCCGGATTCGGTCTGGTGGCAGATTGTATCCAGATTGTTTCCATACTGTATCTAGACGATATCCAGACTCTTTTAATCTGGACATAGTCTGGGACAGAATTTATCCAGACTGATGCCAGGTTATATCCAGACTGCAAACAGTCTGAATACCTTCTGGATATGGCATAGTTTCCCAGTAAATCTAGGAAATTTTAATAAAATACTTTGTAAGTTTATATGTGCAATCTGAAATCTTGAAGTAGCATGCATTTGCATTATAATTATCTTAGAAAGCTAGAAAATTCAATAAATTGAATTTCCACGATTATTAGATATTTATTAAATATTTTCTAAGATAATTGTAGTGGAAATTCACAGCTGCAGTATTATTAAGCTAGATTTTCATCAAGAGGTTGAACAATAGATAAAATTAAAAAGAATCTAATGTGTGACTATAACACGGAGAAAAAAGATTGTGTTACTGCGACCAAACGATTTGGTTGAAGCAATTTAGTGGTAACAACCAAATATTTGGTAGGAGCAACCAAATGTTTTAGTTAGGTTTCATTTATTTGGTTGCTACAACCAAATCATTTGGTTCCTCCGACCAAAACTTGAGTACCAAAATATTTGGTTGCTGTAACCAATTTGGTTGTGACAACCAAAATTTGGTTGCTACAACAAATATTTTTCTCCGTGAAAATACCTTGCATATATTCACGCAAAATTAAAAGCAGATGGTATATTAACAAAAAATGTTTAATTTGTACACATTTTACTTCTGGACCAACGTAACATGTTTGCAATTGCAATGCAGAAACGACATACTGTGTATTTATTTTGGGCGCAAGAACGAATAATAACATAAACGTAAACATACGTTAAATCGATGGATATTTACGCAAAATTAAAAGTAGCTTGAATTTAAACTAAAATTAGTAAATTTGTACAAATTTTCATTTGGTCAACAAAACTACATAATCAGTTTTCCTCTGCATTACTAGTTTGATTGTATTAAATAAAACATGTAATGGAATAAAAGATGTTCAGAATCAAAACTCACTCAAAAACTATTTTAGATTTCAGTATAACATTTTGATTATAAAGAACAGGATATAAATTACACAAGTTTACGTTTATTTGTCTAAAAAAAAAATTTATGTAGCACATATCTACGATGTCCTTTAACATTCATTCGTCCTAACGATGAAAAAATATCCATAAATAGTTCTATTATGTTTATAAATGATTCTATTCAACAACTTCTTACTGGTCCATTGTATTGTAATAGATTATAATCTAAATGTCTAAATTACCTACAAATAGCAGGCCCTTTCACCAAGTATAACATTTCGCAAAAGTGTTGCGACAATCTATATCTTTACACAATCAATAAGACAACGACTATTCAAAGCTAAAAATGCATCGTAAGACAATCGCCATCCGCCCATAACAATCCATCTTAACACTCCTATCGCAAAAAACCAAGACTATGGAAATCCGCAAAAAAATGCGTCACGCACCCTTTTTGACGATTATCCGAATGACTCAATCAAATCAAAGCCTTTTCCCAATCCTTACACGTAATGTAACTTTCTACAATCGACTCTCATTACAACAATTCAGTACACCCAGGAATGCGTCACAACAATTTTCTTCCACATACCTCAAACTCTTATCTAATATCTCAGAATCGCTCAGAACCCCAATGCTTTCAAACCGCAAAACAAAAATCTTAAATCCAACAAACTCGGCAGTTTCTCCCTTAAAAACCGAATGACTCGATCAAATAATCCGCGCCAACAACGCGGAAAAATGTCTCCAAGTACAAATCAGGCCACCATTGTTCTGCCGGTTTTTCTCGCTTGCCGTTCCGTGACATCTCAATCGCTCTTTTTCCTCGCTCGCTCCGCTCAAAAGTAATTATCCAGTCGACCAAGTCCATGGCCGTAATTCGACGCGACGCGAAACCGGCGCGTCGCCTACATTCACGCAATCCGAACAATCGCCGCGTTCGAATTATTAATTAATTTACGCGACGATGATAAATGACGCGCCCGCTTCGCAACAAGACTGATGACGCCGTGATTTCGCCTCTGTTTCAAGACACAATCCGTCCGGAGAATCGCCGGAGATATGCATTGATTTTCGTTTACCCCTGCGCGGTGGCTGTACGTTTCCCGTGGCCCATCGCCCTCGGGGGGATGTTTCGTTATTTAAACAGATTAGCAATACGCCAGGCCGAAGGGAGCGTCTTATGCGTTTCCGATGCGTGCCTCGTTCCCGGGAATTAATCTTAGTTCGAGTTACTTGCTCGGCAAATATTTATGGAAATGCGCGTCGTTCGATCCCACACTCTTCAACGCGTTGGTTCGAAGCTCAGGTTAGACTACAGAGAGCAAAATTTTATGTTAGATTGAAAGAAAGCACCATTTTGGGATTACGACATTCAAAAGCAAAGAATCATGAACAGACTTTGTTTGTATTTTGCTTTTTGTTCAGTTTTCATATTATTTGTGTTTCACCGTTTAGGTAAAACATTGTTTTTGTTTTGGTTCGCTGAAGGAAAACAAAGAAACATATGAAAGGAAGATGTAAACAAAATTTGTTTTTGTTTATCTTTCGGTGTTTACATTATTTGTCCTTTACAACTTTGGTCGAACATTGTTTTTGTTTTGGTTCGCTGAAGGAAAACAGTAAAAGTAACAGGAAAAGTAACAAATACGTAAACATAGAAGAGGAAGAAATGTAAACAAAGTTTGTTTTTGTTTATCTTTCGGTGTTTACATTATTTGTCCTTTATCACTTTTTTCGAACATTGTTTTTGTTTTGGTTCGCTGTAGGAAAACAAACAAACAAATACATAAACATAGGAAAGGGAAGATATGTAAACAAAGTTTGTTTTTGTTTATCTTTCTGTTTATATTATATGTCCTTTACTACGTTGGACGAACATTGTTTATGTTTGTGGTTCACGTTCGTGCAGAACGAAACAAATATGTAAACGATCGAAAAGAAACATTAAAAGCTTCTTCGTATCTTCCTACAGTCCTGTATTTATATACACTAGACGAGTAAGATCGAACAACGTTTTTCTTCCTGTTCCAACAACCACAATATCTATATTGCTTCGTCGAAAAACGGCCCCGCTGAAACTTAAGCGCAAGATCATCGAAATCGATGATTTCGTATTTTGCAGCCGTTTCGCTGATTTATGTGATTCGGCAAATCGACGCCATAAATAACGCAAACGACCGAAACGTCAACCTAATAAACACGCTTCGAGAAATTATAGACGAGCGCGACGACGATATCTGACCTATATATAAACACCGGGAAGGACGATTTCGAGTCCCGCGTGGAACTTTCCTTCGAGGGTTTATCGACAACCGTTTAGCTACCCTCTCATTACGGTTCCATTCGGGTGAAAACAACTGGAAGAACGCGGCTCATTTTTCCCTCCTGCGGTGCTTTCAGCGTCGCCGGATAAACACGCATGTGTTGGAGCATACTGACACACACAAAGACGGGTTAGCAGGTCCGAACGGAGATGGAGAAAAAACAGGGAATGTGCGAGAAACCGGGGGATTCGGATCCAGGTAATTACACCTTGCCGGACCCGGGCCCAGCACTCGAAACGCGCCGGGAATTTCGGGGTTTGATTTACAAGCTGTTCAGTCTCGCCGACATCCGTCTGTCCGTTTATCCCCGTGTTTCTGCGCGTTCTTCCTGCCTATTTTCCTTCCTTCCTCCGTCCATCAGGCTGCGTCAGGCCAGTTTGATTATGCTTTCCTCTAATGGCAGGTAAACGCCTGCGCGTTCATGAATTTGTATTAGATAATCATCCTTTCGGGAGGGAGTTTGCGCCGCAGAAACGGGTCTTTTGACTGCAGGACGGGTTCAAGTGCCGGACAATTTTCGGGGCCCACTCGTGGCCGCTTTTTTGCAACTGTAAGTTATTAACTGGCACTTGCTCCTTTTGCGCGGACAGAGGTGAGAAGAAGTTAAGCCGTGTGAACTCGTTTGACCGAGAGGATGTAAATTTCGCGAGATCGGTAGCTGAGAGCGGTCTCTGCAAGTGATTTTTTATGAAGATGAAATCCTTTGAATATGCTGAGTGGTAGCCAATTCAGATTGGCTGGATTCGGGTTTTGGGAGTAGGAATTTGAAGAGGAAGAAGGAATCGGAGTATCTGGAAGTAAATATTGCGAAAAAGCTGAAAGTATCTTGATTCGTATTAGAAAATTTAGCTTTTGGGTGTAAGAAGTGGAATCCATTTCTCAACTAACTATTCATCTACCACCGGTAGAAAAAAATTGAAAACGACTTGGAGATATAGTTAGTGGATTTCGGTTAGCCCCAGCCTGAGCCTGACTGTCCGCCTCTAATGTCCGATTGGGAATTTAGATGAAAACAGAATTTCCGCATCCCGCAGGCGGATCAAGTTTGCGGTATGCTGACATTTTTTACTGTCTCGTGAGAACAAGAAAATCGGGTCGAAGTGAATCTTGATGTATCAGAAAAACTGTTTAGAGAAAATGATTATACCTGTCGTGATGGTAATGTAACCTTATCCGACTAACTCAGGGGAAACGTAACCCCAGTTTTTGGTATTACTGATAACTATCAGTGGTCAATTGAAATATCTTCAAACCATTATACGTCAATATTTTTGGAATCGTAGCTAAAGTAACAATGTAATTTACAATCCTCTCCTCACCTTGCAACTCTTTCCTGATACTAACCACTGCATCATAACTGATTTTTCTAAAAGATCAAATTACCAGATTTTGCAACCCGAACATCATCTGCAAAAACGTATTGCTGAACACGTCGAAACTAAACGTATTGCTAATGAGGTCGACGTTTCGATAACGCGTCGTAACTGTACAGACAACGTGTAATATCCCAAGACAAGATAGAAACTGTCGATGAGAATGACGCGGTTCTCACGGAAGTCACTATTCCGTCTAGTCCGATTAAGTGCCGACCACATCCTCCGATCGTTATAATCCGAGTCAGGATACAACATTGGCCGCGAAGTCCCGCGCTGTTGCAGCGTTCTTACGTGTAACGACTTTTTCGTGATCCATACACGGCGAGGGGAAAGAAAGAAACGCATCGTCGGCGGCGGAGAAAAAGATCGGCCGCTCGAAGAAACATCCCGACGTTCGAACGCCTTGTCAAGGTCTAGAGGCGCCGTAGGTCATCGGCGTCTATGATAAAAAGGATAATTGAGCGAGTTTACCTCAAATTTAGCTGCGATTGAAAGCCTTTTTGCGCGACCCGTGTCGCGGCAAGAAACCGACGCAAAAATGGACTTATCAAAGAACCGTGTTCTGGTTGGATTTAATTATTAAAAAGAGCACGACAAACGAGCGTAATACCGATTTTTGTTCGGGATCAAAGAAATTTGACGATTTAATTGCGCGGAGTGAATCGCACGAGCAAAAAAGGGAGGAGGTTGGCGTCGAAATCGCATTTCGAAATTGCAGTTTTCGAGCGCCGAACGATTTCGGGCCTGAAAAAATGCGAGACCTCGAAGAGTCGTGATACTTGGACAAACAACCGTCGATTTTCGCGTCGAGATCTTTCGCGATCCGGATTTTTCAGCTGATTTATCTGCGGGATCTCGATACGCCAGAAAGACGAAATTATCGGTTCGGGCAACAAAATTGTCGGCGCGCAATTTGCAAATGAATGAAACGTTTTGTCATAAATTAACGTGGAATAATCGAATGATTTGCACCCGAATAATTTTATCTCTGCCAATGTCATAATAAAATACGCCGTATCGGCTCGGGAGTACAATTATGATTTAAATATAATCGACTAGTTGCGAGAGCGAAGAGCAATGTAAAGAACATTTAATTTTATGATAATAATTATGATAATTCTCGTATCTTGGGCATGGGAGCATCAGTAAAACCGCGTAATGCCTATAATAAATAAGTGCAAAAATTGAGCGCGCTCGGCCAATAGTACGTCGTCATCGGCATATTCTCTTACCACAGGCGATTGTGGAATTCCAATCGGCTTGTAACTGGACAATACATTCATGAGTAATAGCCCCGTGACGGTGGTGGGGCACACAATTGCAAAGATTGGACGCTAAACGGCGAAACTGCTGATGAAAAAGGCACGAAAAACACTGCCCGCGAAACTATTGGCTCGCGAAACATTTTGTATCGATCATTGGCAAACGTTGACTTTATTACCGCAGTTGCATATTTTCTCGCGTGGCGTCAAGGATTGAAAACATTCACTTTCTCATAAAATCGCGAGCATTGTGAGATCGGGAAAAAATATCATAAGCCACTTTCTATGTGATGAGAAGTCTTCCATAGCGTCATATGTTTCTTTTTCTAGAGAATAATTCTTGAATCTTTCTTGTTATATTTTTTTTAAGTTTGTAATCGAGAGAACAGGATTTCTTTGAGTTTAAAATTTTTAATTAAGCCATTGTTTTATTTACTAGACGGAAATGTTTTGGTGATTATGCAAGAAGGAAATTGTATAAAAAGATAGTTGGGTCGTGAATACCAGTTTTTAATGCAGTTTAAACGTTTTTGTTTATGCTTGTTAAACATAAAACTTTTTGCTAATAAAAATCTGTACCACTCTTACAGACAATATTAAATAGCAATTGAGTGTCCGTACCTGTAATAATACACTTAGTAATAAGGCAAATAAGATTGTGAAAAAATTAATGTCTAAAGTAGGATACATGTAATTGAATTCATGGGTCAGGAAAATTTCAGTCATTAAAACGATAAGATGTTTATATAATTTTAGTATATTAATTATAAAATTATATATCAATTTCAATTATAAAAGTAATAATCGTCTTCAGTGAAAGCTGCAGGTGATATTTACGTATTTATATCAGCATCGTATAAAAGCAGCTCATAAAAATAAGTGTCTCTTGGAACCTTGAGGTATTTATTCGATTAAGCTTTGTATAGGCAATATTATTTGCGATTTAGTTCAGAATGATGAAACACTGACATATATTTGCTTATAATTGTTTAATAACATTGTCAGGTAAATGAAATATTGTTTACCTATATTACTGAACTCAATTTCTAAAATTGTTCTTTACGACCGATTACCATAGTAGCAGCGATAATTCCATTTAGCAGAATCTTTTTTTGCTTCTCGCGAACGGAATTCGAGTTTACATAACCGGATAGTAGTAGTGGTAGTAGTGATTCATTTACTTCTTTCTACCGAGTACCAATCAAGACAAGCGGATTTTTTTCTTAAAACGTAAATTGGATTTCCCTCTTCTGACAACCAGATTCCCGTCATATTAAGCGGTCATTTTAAAGTGATACAGTACTAAAATTGTTCTGCGATTACTCGCGTAAATCTTAACTTATCCCCGGGAGTTGATATATCAAATACCGTACATAAACAATCGCCAGTTTTAAGGAAGTAAATAATAATAAATTCTAATTGCAAAATTGTTCTCCTTAGAATACCTTAGAATACTAACCATCTGTCACAACCCTAACAGACACACCTCTAAAACACGTAGATTCGACGTGGAATCTACGTCGAATCTACGTCCGAATGTTCC
>JABFPB010000885.1:0-30368 GCA_022817645.1 Ceratoteleas bidentatus
ACATTGATTTTTTTTTACATTTTGTTACTTCATATAACACGTTTTTATATGAAACAAAAAATTTTGTAAACGATTTAAAACGTTTTAAAACGTTTACAAAACCTATTAAAATTTTACTTGGCAATTCGGTATCCCGCAATCTTCGTATTTACAGCAGCCTTCACGAAATTAAATGTGTTTCCTCCGGCGCTCCAATCAACGACAAGTACATTAACATCTCCCTGAAAAATTCAGAAAAAGCGGTTCGTTGTGATTAATTATATATTTTTCAATGAACCGCTTTTCATTCACACCAAATTATTGAGTTACATTTTTGAAATATAAGCCACTTTTTCATTTTATAGTTTCCAGGGATAAAGCGAGGCTAACGTGACAAAATTGAACGAGTTTAGATAAGAAAAAGCAGAGCCAATTGGCGTTTCAGAGCGAATCTAGAATGTCGAAAATGACCGATTCGTTTTTGTGTAGCGTTTGAGAGGAAAACAATGGAGAGGTATTATTTTCAAGGTCAAATTTCATACTTTTAGTTTGACCGCAGACTTGGCAGTGAATTTTATAACTCCATTCGCAGATCTAAAAATGATCTCTGAAAAATTCCCAGATTTTTTCCAAACTCCATACTCACCCACCCATGGAAGGCTCTCTCCATATCTTGAATCCACGTCTCATTGCCACTGGACAAGAAGCCATGCACTATAATCACAGTCATCCTCCTGATGTCATAGTCTGCCCCCTTCAGGCCAAATTGCTCGCCACCATGAATCGAAACTCGGTTCGGCTGGCGCCGCGAGGACAAAGTGAACTTCACGTCCAGACCACTGGTCCCGTTTGGTCTCGACTGGAAGATGTACTCCAGGGACTGAGTCACCGTAGGCCCCAGACCGAAACAGTTAAACGCAGGCTTACTGGTCTGCCTGGGACTTGAGGTGATGAAACAGCCAAAAGTTACTAGTTTAGTGTCTTTTCAATGTACACGATTAAACTAATTACGTTTGCAAAAAACGAATAGTCATTCAATTTGTTCCATTTGGGAGAATCTTTCAAGTGAAAATGAAGTATAACAATTCTTTTGATTCGCTCAATTTTTGGAAGTACATTTTAGGTGGCAAAAATCGTATTTCCAAAACTGACGCAAATAACAGAACGATTATCAAACTTGTGTACATTTCCACAATCTCCCACGAAAAATGAATCAATTGGCTATCAGATAATTTTAAAACAAAATGGTTTAACAACGTACAATAAAAAGAAACCAACTCCATGACTTTAGCACTGATAAATCACCCCTGATAGCCAGCATTATATAATTTTGTTATAAATGTTGTGTAAAGTGTTTATGTAAATGATTTTACATAAAGTTTACATGAATGTACTTCCTCATTGAGCTACGTAATTTATGTAAATCATTTATATAAATTGTTTTCATAAAATTTACATAACATTTATATACATTTGAGAATGGCCCTATAATAAAATCGGACTTTCAGTAAATAAAGAATTAAGATTTACATAAATTGTATGTAAATATTGTGTAAATCAATTATTCATATAATTTACATAAATTATGCAGCATATGAGGAAGTACATTGATATAAACTTGATGTAAATCGTTTATATAATTCTTGGTTATCAGGGACCTTAATCGGGTGGTTAACGCGAAGAACACCATCACCAGAAAAAACACCATGGCAGACGGCACAGAGACGAGAAATGAGGCGGAGCTGGAGGCTGCAAGCAGGCAGACCCGGGGACCTTGGATTAGAGGACGATCAGACATATAAGTCGCGTGGCTCAGTGATAAGGCGTCCTCTTGGCACTTTGGAGGCTTGAGTTCGATTCCCAGTGATATCTTTTTTTAAGAGAGTAAACGTTTCGAAACGTTCTATAAACGTTCAGATAACATTTCGATAATTTTATAAATTATTAAAAATAAAATATCGTAACTTTCAATAAAGTATCGTAATTTTCAAAAGTGTCAAAATCTGAAAAATTTTTTACATTTTTAGAATTTTCAAAATTGTTAAAAAATTTAAAAACTTTCAAAATCTTCAAAATTTTCAAACATTTCAAAACTTAAAAAAATTTCAAGTTTCAATATTTTTAGAACTTTCGAAATATTGAAAATTTCAAAACTTTCAAAATGTTCAAAATTTGCAAAAATCGAGCACTGCAAGATTCTGCAATGTTGGGAGAATATTTCAGGCAAATAAATCATAATTTATAGTGGCGCATTTTCGAAAATAATGATTTTTCGTACATTTTTATTTTCAACGATGCGAAATTTCGTGTATTTATACAATAAAAGACAGAACAGTTTAGAACAAAAATTCTTGTATGAGTATTACAATAACTATTTTTTAAACAATTTTGACGCCAGCTCTTCTTGTAGGGCCTTCTTGACCTCTTCTTCGTCTTCCTCACTCGGATCTGGAAAAAGTAGTGATTTGTTTTAATACAAAGTATTTACACGTAGAAATTTGTTTTCTTGATGAGTTTATTTTTATTTTACATACAAAATTTATAAAAAAATTTATTTACAAAAATTATAAAACGTTAAAAATCAGTATACCACAATAAGGAGGAGACGCAGATGTGACCGTCAAAAACACGCCTCTCTCCGGATATCTGATTGAGTTGATACCCATTTCGGTGCAATCGTCGTTCAATCCCGGAGTGCATCGGTCCTCTGACATAATTTTCTCAGCTCGTGCCAAAGTTAAATCCCATCGGCTCGATGCATATGTGCAGTTATGGTCCCTTTTCAGAGATTCGGTGAAATAAACGTACGAACGACCGTGGCTACAAATTGCTTCATTAAGGACTGAAAAATAAAACAAATTAAAATAAAAAATTGTTAATAACAATTTAAAAAATGTTTTAATTTAATTAAATTAATTGAATTAATAAAATGTTTAATTAAATTAAATATATCAATTAAATATACCAATTAAAATACAAATGTAATTACATTTTTAATTAATTAAATTAACATTTTACATTTCGATGTGACTATTTACCAGAAGCTGGTATCTTGATGTAGTCGGTAAAGGAAGAGACTGTTAAAGAACATCCTGGTTGCAACCGACCTCCGTTTGGATAAAAGTCGGAATGACCTAAGCAAATACAATTAATTAAACAATTATAGTTCAATAAAATAAAACAATAAAATATAATAAAAAATATAAAAAATGAATATTATATTAAAAAATTAAATAATTAAACTAAAACATTAGTTTTTAAAACACACCCATCGGGTTTGGCATTCCAAGCCCCAACTGCCACCACAGTCTGGCGTTCGTATGAATGATGTCGATATAGGTGGCATCTTTGACGTCCAGTTTCAGCGCATTGTCGGTGACTTGGAAGCAAGGTTGCGCGGGATCCAAACCAGTGATCCGGTGAATCCGCCATGTATTCGAAATTTTCTTCACCTCGTTCCCCGCGACGCCGCAAATGTGCGCCCCCAAACTATGACCGACACAGTAAATTTCACCCCATTCAGTTTCGGGCACCGGATTTTTCGCCATCGTGTAATTCGATATTTCTTGAAGGATCCTGTCACAAGCATTATTTTATTATTCTAATTTTATTGATAATTAAAAAATATTTAATAATAATAAAAAAATATAAAAATTAAAATTACTAAATAAATAAATTAATTTTTTTGTTACTTCATATAACACGTTTTTCTCAACATATACGTTATTTAATTAAGCCGACTGATTTTGTAAATTCTAATCACGAAAAATCGATTACAAAACCTATTAAAATTTTACTTGGCTATTTGGTATCCCGCAATCTTCGTATTTACAGCAGCTTTCAAGTAATTAAATGTGTTTCCTCCGGCGCTCCAATCAACGACAAGTACATTAACATCTCCCTGAAAAATGCAGAAGAAGCAGTTCGTTAATTAATTATACATTTTTCAATGACGAAACCGCTTTTCATTCACACCAAATTATTGAGTGACATTGTTGAAATATAAGCCGCTTTTTCATTTTCAGATAATCCGACGTGAAACATCTGTTTGAATTGCGTGATAACCCAAATATTTCGACGCAGACGTACCGATACAAAAACGATTTTACAATCGCGCTGATATGACGAAAGATATATATAATAATAAAACGTAATATCGTAATAAATCCTAATAAAACGTGAGAGCGATATTGGTATAACTCAGGAACGCGATTTTATAGTTCTCAGGGATAAAGCGAGGCTAAAGTGAAAAAATTGAATGAGTTTAGATAAGAAAAGCAGCGCCAATAGGCGTTTCAGAGCGAATCCAGAGACCGATTCGTTTTTGTACAGTGTTTGAGAGGAAAACAATATAGGTATTATTTTCAAGGTCAAATTTCATACTTTTAGTTTGGCAATGAATATCGTGCCGTTTTATAACTTCATTCGCAGATATAAAAATGAGCTCTGAAAAATTCCCAGATTTTTTCCCAGAAGAGTCCATAACCACTAAGTGGAAATTCATGTGATTACTTCTTAACGACAGGTATTTATGTGTCATACCTGACAACATGCTGTCTTACAGAAAATTTCCAAGTTATAAAGTCAGTCATTTAAAAAGGATTAAGCCATTAGCCATTACTGTTCCTTCAGAAACATCGTATAGTGGGTAAGAAAAGTTAAGAGACCAGATAGGTTAAAAGCTAAGTGTTTAATCCTCTTTTAGAGCAGTGGCACTTTTAACACAATCGACTAAAGGCGTTCAAACGTTTTCCTTTTATTGTTTACGAAGAGAGCTAGACTTTACATTGGAACGAATTAATCGCGGTTGTTGTTTACATGAATAAAGATTAACTTCCTCCAGAGGTACTTCACTTATTGTTACATAGGTATAATTTATTTCTGAGTGGTATATTCTCACTTACTGTTACAGAATCCAATGTCTTTGTTTTCGAGGAAATAGCATACAGGTTGGCAGTGAAAAAGTGAATCGTTAATACATGTATTAAATATAAAGATACCCATAGAAACTGGACCAGATTGACCTTTTTCACGGTCAATCTGATTTGCATTCAGATTAACCTTGTCCTTTTCGAAATCATACACCATTCACATGACCATGAGTGGTACATCATGGTCATATACAAAATCAGTTGAAATTTGCAATCTATAAATTATGTTTGGTTTTCCAATGGGCTTCTTGACAAAACTTAAGGTAATTAACGGATTCACACCTTCCTTCCTTTTCGAGAAATAAATTGTTAAAAAACATCTCTTTTGACCTCAAGTAAGTAAATTGATCATTCTTTCATATTTTAAGAAATGTGTAATAATGCTTTTGGCATCCCTTAAGAAGTTCCCTCCAAACTCCATACTCACCCACCCATGGAAGGCCCTCTCCATATCTTGAATCCACGTCTCATTGCCACTGGACAAGAAGCCATGCACTATGACCACAGTCATCCTCCTGATGTCATAGTCTGCCCACTCCAGGCCAAATTGGTTGCCACTATGAATCGAAACCCGGTTCGGCTGGCGCCGCGAGGACAAAGTGAACTTCACGTCCAGACCACTGGTCCCGTTTGGACTCGCCTGGAAGACGAACTCCAGGGACCGAGCCACCGTAGTCCCCAAACCGAAACAGTCAACCGCAGACTTGCTGATCTGCTTGGGACTTGAGGTGAAGAAACAGCCAAAAGTTACTAGATTAGTGTCTTTTCAATTTACGATTAAAATAAGTACTTTTACAAAAATCGCATAGTCACTCAGTTTGTTCTTTTGGGAGAATCTTTCAAGTGAAAATGAAGTATAACAATTCTTTTGATTCGCTCAGTTTTGGAAGTACATTTTTAGGTGGCAAAAATCGTATTTCCAAAACTGACGCAGTATAACAAAACGGTTATCAAATTTGTATACATTTCCACAATCTCCAATGAATAATTAATCAATTGGCTATCAGATAATTTTAAAACAAAATGTTTTGGCATAAAGTAAAAAGACACTAACTCCGTGACTTTAGCACTGATAAATCACCTTAATCGGGCGGTCAAGTTGGCGAAACTGTCGTTGCGAGGCAGGTTGTCCTTGACGATGTTGGTGCTGAAGTCGATGAGCGAAGCCAGGTTGACCGCCCAACAGGGCCCCAGCAGGAGGAGCACCAGCGGCAGAAAACGCGACATGACGGACGGCGCAGAGACGAGGAATGAGGCGGAACTGGAGGCTGCAAGCGGGCAGACCCGGTGACCTTGGATTAGAGGACGATCAGATAAAGGGGAGAGGAGGGGGTGGGAAACTGGTTTCTTTTAGTTTTTTCGCGCGGTTTTTAAGATAAAGGGGAAGGAGGGGGGGGTGGGAAAAATGGAAATTGGGTCTCGTGGCTGATAAGTGGCGGAGGAGGAGATTTAGGGACGGATTTAGGAGGCCCGACTGGTTATCGAATTGGGGCGACGTGAAGCAAACTTGGGAGCAGATAAGGTTTTTTGAAACATGTGCGAAATAATCGAAAAGTTTTGAAATTGAGAATGTTTTCATGAAAATAATTGTAATGATATACTGATATGTATGTGCGAAAAATTAAAAAAATGTATAAAAACAAAAAAGAATTGTTAGAACCTAAAAAATGTTATTGGATTTCAGGATTAAAGAACTGAAAATTAAACGATTTTTAAATGGTTTATAATTTTTGCCTTTATTGAGATCTGATATAACGGGATTAAGTTAAGGTATCTTAGCCCATGTCTGATACCTTATGGACGATACTCATTTTTTTCTTAAGATAAAAAACACGGAAGATTTCGAAAATGAATCTAATTTATAATTACATACAATTATCTACTTATGATATAATTGATACTCATGCATAAGTGTGTACTCAAATTACATTTTGCATGCGATTAAAATTGTTCAATAATCGGATAATTGTCGGGAAATCTTTAAGCTAAAACGACGCATTTAAATTATGAAAATAAATGCTTGGTACTTATGTATTGTACTTGGTACTATTTTTTCAAAATAATTATTATAATAAAATATTAAAAATTAACATTTTTATTCGTTGTTTTAAGAAAAGAAAACTTGAATGTTTTTTAGTTAATTTTTTAATTTTAATGATTATGTTCCAAACATTTATAAAAGTTAATAGACTGAAAATGAAAAATAAATAGTTACAAATCAAAATATTGCAAACAAACTATTCGTCAGGAGAATCATTGCACTTTATTTCCATTTTATTTATTTACATTCCGCTTTCCAAATTTTGGCTTCCATTATATTGCTAAATATTTAATTATACAGTCTCATAAACTCAATGTCTTTCTAATTCTTGTATGGAAAAAGAAATAAAATAAGGTTAGCATCGAGATTCGAACTCCGAAGCTTGTGAATATCAGGCAGACAGTTTAACCATTCCTACAGTGGCGTACATACCCAGATAATCACACTTGTGAGAATAATTCATTATGATCCAATAATGAGATTACATTTGAATCCATTTTGATTCACATTGGACTAATGAATGAATCCATATTTCCCCCTTTTTTTCAGTCATAGAGATTGACAAATGTGAGTGATATGTGAACACAAAATGATCGACTTGTGAGCCAAAAATGAGTCAAATGTTAGCCCAAAATGAACGAAATGTGTGCCAAAAATGAGCGAAATATGAGCCCAAAATGAACGAAATGTGACAATAAAAATGAGTAGAAACTGCAATGCTTTTTATTATCTGATTTAAAAATTAGTCTATTTCCAAAATTATTCACAATTTGTTTATTTGTTTATTATAGTCCTTGCGATTATTCCTGCCATCGACTCTTTAATAGATATCACATAAATTTTACAATAAATAAAATATAAACTATTCAGATAATACAATAAAATAATTACTTACTAAAATATACATTATATAATCATACGAACATACAGTACACTCAAGTCACACACAATCATTCGCAGTATTCACATTGTTCAACAACGAATTGCTCTATAAACTCGCATACTAAATCTCTCCAATATTATTTTCTATTAATTATTCAGTCGCTTTTTAAACATCGACAAGCTATCATCACACATATCTCGGGGGAACCATTTCAAAAACGAGGAACGAGAAAACGAACAATTTAAAATTATTCGCGGAAAATCTCTCTAAGATCGCAATTCGCAACCTCTAATTAACAAGACCAGAGTATTCAATACAACGACTATTCCCTGTCTTGTTTATAAACACCGTTCCCTCCCGCATAAAGCACTTGAAATTATTTCGTCTCGCGTACTCCCTGGCCTCAAAAAACATTCGACGTTCCTCCTTCGAAGCCCTCTCATTTATATAAACCGGCGATCTCGGCAAATTCGAATCAAAATCCTGACAAAACAGCTTTCCACTCTCCCTTTTAGCATTCAGCCACGCATTACGAAAAGTGGGCGACACAAATCGAACCAAGAAGATTTTGCTACGCCCATTGTGCGAATTAATGACTCGAGTAAAGTTGACCTGCCACTTTTCGTACGCAACACCAATGGCTGGAGCTAACTTGCCCAGTAAATCGTAATCATCGCTCAGACAGGACTCAGGCAGCCCCATAATGACTATCTCGAAATTGCGGTGCGTCGAAAAATCTAGTTCGTGTAAAACTTCGCTGATTTGCTCTTCGGAGAGCTGACGATATTTTGCCCTATCTGCTTCGATTGCATCGCAACGAGAGTTAGCATTTTGGAGCTCGAGATTGATGGCATCGATTCTTGCAGACTGAGCATTGTACAGGGCAACAGCTGAATCTAATTTTTTACCGACTTGAGAGAGATCCTTCTTTATCTGAGTAATTATACCGAACTCTTCTGGCGTAAGTTTGGTGTGTTCAGCATCCGGTAAGCAATCAACTTTGGACTTAATGCGCCATAAAAGAGACCTAAGATTGGCATATAGAGCAGGTTCATTGGTATCCAAGTTTGAGGAACTTGATGGCGATGATTCTTCGGAAGTTTCGTGTTCACATTCACAGGTACACTCAGTTTCGATGATGATTTCTTCGTTACATGCCGCACATATAAGCGGTTTCTGCGCCATTTTTAATATAATGAAAATGGGGGTGAGGAAAGGTAAGGTAAGATAAACGAATGTTGACAGTTAATGATAAGAACCTATCGCAGGCTTAGACGAAAATGAAGATGATTTAAAAGTAAAAAAACAAAAAATACTGTAGCATGAAGGTCTGTTGAGCTGGGTCTCCTTAAAAATGAAGATCTCTCGACGAATTCGGTGACTTCTTGTTGGTTGAAGATTGTTCACGTTGCAGTGGCAGATTGTTGATATGTTGATGTGTGGAATGGACAGTATCAGCTACTTTTGCAGACTCCGAAATAGCGAATTAAATGAAATGGTAAGAACACATCTTCAGGTGAGATAAGATGTGCTCATAAAGGCGCTTGAGCATCTGAAACAAAAAGCCGCCCGGAGGCGAGATGACGGCAGTATGCTTTTTGAGACAGGTATAGGTTATGTTTCCGGTTCTGATTGGAACAGAGAACCGAGACCCAAATCACGTATGAAATTGATCGGGGTAATCTTTGTCAAGGGCTAATCTTTGATAATTTAGCACCGAAAGAAAGGGGTATAGATGTGTGGGGGTTCGGGTGAATAAAAAAATGTATAATAAAGTGCGGAGGGATGATTAGTCGATCCGCGTGATTACGTACCGGAAACGGAAACTGAGACATTGATAATGGGATAAGTATTTGAGAAGTTTCAAATCGGTCCAGTTTCTACAATGTTCTAAATTTTTTATTTTTGTTTGATTTTGGGATTTGAGAAATTTTATAAGTGGATGGAACATTCGGGAAATTTGTAAAATTTTACAAATGTCGACAATTCGGGAAAAATGAAAAAATGATTAATTGAAAAAATGTGGGAAATTAGGGAAATTTGACGAGGTTGAAAAATTTTACAAATATGAGAATTTTTCAATTTTTTGAGAAAAAAGTTAAAAAGTTTTGGAAAATTAAACAATTTTAAAAGGTTTGAAATTTTTTGTCAAAACATGAAACTTTTTAAATGTTGATGAAAATTTGTTTTGAAAATTTGTAAATTTATACACAGAAACATTATAATTTCACACACATATCCATAAAAAATATTAAATAACCCATAATTTCTCCTTTCGAATTTCCCGCGACAATGAAGCGGCCTGTCCTACGCGCACGCGCCTCAGCGCCATGCGACTCGCGCTCGTTCATTCGAGTGAAGTGTCCGTCGTGACCGCTGGAAATTCTTTTCTCCACAAATGGCCGACGCGTAAGTAAATTCCGTTTCCCATATCCCTTAACATCGCGGGCTCCGTCGAAAAATAACCAACCGAATGCGCGAAAATGCGTCGATCCGATCACCCTGTTCGCCCCGATCACTTTATTTACGTCAATTTCCAATGTTTACCACCTCGAACCTGCTGATTTCGCCGACATGTATGGATCGACGAAAACGTGTCTTTCCAAAAAAAAGCGTCCGCAATCTTGACAAAAAAGCACGGAAAAATAATTTTTCATGAATTCGAACGAATTTTCGAAATGCGGGTAATTTTTGGGAAACAGACAATTCTGTGGTCCGTTTATTGTTGTGCGATTTGAGGTTAGAGTTGACACTTTTGAAAGGTGGAGGTTAAAAACGATTGTTGAATTCCGGGAAATCGCGATGTTTGGTGATTTTTTTGCAAGTTTTTCGGCGACCGATTTTGAAGTTATGATTGATATTTTTTGGTACGTTTTTTTTTAAATTAAAATTTTTTCAGAGTTTTTAAAGATTTGGTGACAGTTTGGTTTTGAAATTGAGGTGGTTTTTGTGGGATTGTTGGTTTTGAGGTTAGCGAGGTTAGGTTCAATGTTGACAGTTTATAAACAAAGAAATGTTGTCATTGTTTTAGTGGAAATCAGGTTTTAGGATTTTGTATTTAAATTGTGAAAAGATGGTTGAAGTGATACTGTTTACCTGGAGGATTTTAATGGATTTTTCATTATTTCAGAGCGAAACCAGCTCTGGCAAAGAAATTGCCCCAGGTTCCGGAATCGGTCCTGAAGAGGAGGAAGCGATGCATCGCTTCTCGAGCTGCACTTGTTGCACTCAAACTCAAGGTAAGCACTATTTTTTTTAATTATTTATTTCCTTTTTTAAAGAAATTTCTTCATACTTTCTTTTAGTATTTTCTTTCTTAATACTTTTTACTTTGAAATACAAAAATTATATGTTCCAACTAATCGAATTACTTTTCTTATTAAGTTTTGATAATATCTGTGAATTACATTTGCTCCAATCATTACTGAAATTCATTTCATTAAAAAAATTAATTTTTCTTTCTAAAATTTAAACCGACAAAGGCATAGCGGTCGATGAGCAAAAATCTTTCGCTTCTCACTGCGTCGAAGATTAATACGTGGTTTATGAACTTGAAAGTATTTGTACTGAAAGTAACGAAAACTTCAAACAGTAGTATCAAAATTATTATAATTTTTACAAAAAAGAGAAAACTATCACAAATAAAAAAACTGACAATAAATGTTAAGTAACAATTAATTGGATTGCAGCAAAGGAAAGAAAAGTACCAAAAGAGGAAAGATATCTTCAAGCGTGCTGAAAAATATGTCCGAGAATACCATCGTATCGAACGGGATGAGATCAGACTTAAGCGTCAGGCCAAGAACAAGGGAAACTATTACATTCCCGCCGAAGCCCGTTTGGCTTTCGTTATCCGTATTCGAGGGTAATTTCATTTTTTTTACTTCACTAGTAATTACTGCATTCTTTATATCTCCCCTTTAATCAAATAATAATTTCAACTAAACCTATAAACAAACTCACCAAAATCAGCTGTTTTGTTAGTTTTCATAGTCAATCAGCTGTTTTTGTTAAATGAATAAAACCAAAATGAGATAAAATATTTGAATTTCTGCTGAAATTTGATAAAAATGATTTTCGATCAATTTAAGAATACTGAAACACAAAAAGATGACATAAAACTGACCAAAAAAATTCAATAAAATCAGCTGCTTTTTTAGTTTTCTTAGTGAATCAGCTGTTTTCGTAAAATGAATAAAACATCATCAAAAGATGAGATAAAATATTGCAATTTCTACTGAAATTCAATATAAATGATTTTCGATCGAGTTAAGAAAAATGAAACACAAAAATTGACAAAAAAACTTGACATTCCAGTGTGAACCAAGTTGCGCCAAAGGTACGCAAAGTTCTTCAGCTGTTCAGGCTGAAGCAGATTAACAATGGAACCTTTGTCAAACTGAACAAGGCGACGATTAACATGCTCCGAATCTGCGAGCCTTACATCACCTGGGGATACCCCAACCTGAAGTCAGTTCGCGAACTGATCTACAAACGCGGTTACGCCAAGATCAACCATCAGCGCATTCCCATCACCAGCAACGAGATTGTTGAGAAACAATTGGGTAATTGGCAATTTTTTCAAAACCAGAATTTTATGAATGAAAAATTTAATATTGAATAAAATAAATTTTCTCTATTTCGAATTTTTTATTTAGAAAATGCATTTTTTGTTTATATTTTTGGGTGAATTGTGATTTTTCTTACTTTATTGATTTATTATATGAAATTTTGCAATGAATAATTTAGTCATTATATAATTTCTTATAATAAATCAATAAATTAATATTTATCGATTTTTGTAATAATAATTGTTTTTTTCAGGCAAATCCGACATTATCTGTGTGGAAGACTTGATCCATGAGATCTTCACTGTTGGTCCCAAATTCAAGTATGCCAACAACTTCCTGTGGCCCTTCAAGGTGTGGATCAAGTTTATGGATTATAAAAATACATTTTTATTACTATTATTCCATCAGTTCATTCGATTTTTTTATACAGATTTAGTCAATAATGTATTTATTTATTTATTTATTTATTTATTTATTTATTTATTTATTCATTTATTCATTAATGGATGGATTGAAAGAAATCGATTTTATTTAAATAAACTTCAAAAATGTTTTTTATTTTTTATTAAAGATTTATTTGTATATAATTTTATAATTTTTACTTTACATTTTTCCTTTTTATATTTTTTATTGTTTATCTATTCTTTTTTTATTTATATATAAATCATTTTTATATACAAATACAAATTGATACCTAAACCGACAAAGGCATAGCGATCGATGGCAAAAATCTTTTGCTTCTCACTGCGTCGAAGAGTAATACGAGGTTTCTGAACTTGAAAGTGTCTGCACTGAAAGTATCGAAAACTTCAAACAGTAATTCCAAAATTATCAATCTGTATAATTTCTACAAAAGAAAAATGATACTAAGTATTTTTGGAATTGGAAAGCTCATTTATATGTTCGCAAAGCTGCTTTTTTTAGTTTAGAAAAAAAATGACTTGATGTTATTGGTGAATAAATATTTCAGCTCAACACTCCAACTGGCGGATGGCGCAAGAAGACGAACCATTACGTAGAGGGCGGTGATTTTGGAAACCGAGAGGATAAGATCAACGAGCTCCTCAGACGCATGGTTTAAGTTTGTACAACGTTCTATAAATAAATTATATGAAAAACCAAACAACCCGCAAACCTGTAATCATTTCTCACAATTCTTTCCGATCGATATAAGCAGATATGGGCAACACCAATTAATCCACTATTTTGGAAAATTTACAAAAATAATCTTTGTTTATGTAAAAACTATTTATTTTATTGAAATGTGTGCTTTGGTGAGGTAAGCTATCTCAAATTGTTAGATAATTATCATTATCAATTATTTATATCAACAAAAATTAACTATTTTCTTGCTTTTGTATATACAGTAATTGCCCATTACTTTACCCATTAATTTACCCATTAATTTTTTTTATAAAATCGTCAAATTAGTGCATTATTATTAATATAACTAATTGTAACAATTATTATTTATAAATTTCACCCTTCAAAATCAACTTCAAACATATTTTAGTATAATAAAATCATTTTTCAATACAGAATTAATTATTCTGGACATTTCGCAAATTGATTTTTTGTATTTTTAAATTAAATTTTTTAATTCAATCCATTCTTAAAAAACATTTTTTAAATTGTAAAATAATTGATTGATTTAAAAAATGGTAAAAAATATTTTTAATGGTAAAAAATATATTTTGGCAAATCATATTATATTCTTGATTTACTTATTTAAATCTAAATGTTTTAATTTAAATTTTTCTTGACTTATTTAAATAATTTTCACTTCGAATACTGTGAAAATTCAAAATAAAAAAAATCAGAAATATTTTCTTGATAATAACAAACGCTAGTTTGAACAAACTAACAATTCGATTGATATCTTCTCAAATTGGCCGTAATTAGACTGAAATTAATAATTAATAATGACTAACCGATCGCTGTCTGAGTCAAAATAATTTTTGCCGCTTAAAATTTAATTAGCCATGATCTGCGTAATCGTGTATAAATAGCTGCAAATGTCTAATTGCCGACGAAAAGTGCGATTCCGAATTCGCGACTGATTCTCCGCGAATCTGCACTTTTCAGTGGATTCTCAACTCTCGAAATGTTGAGGCACATTTCCGACAGTATTCCGCCCGAAGCGGCACTGCCCATGTGGGTGTCGAATTTCGTTATCGCTCTGACCAATCGGATGGATCCGATTTCCGTCGCGCTGGATTCTTTCAAGTGGTTTGAGCACAACACATCGGGTCAAGATAGAGTCCGATATATCAATGACATTGAACAGTTGTAAGCTGATTTGTTTTATATTTTATATTTTAGCATTATTTGGGTGCTTTCAAAAATTACAAATAATTGAAAATAATATTTTTAAAAATATATAATTTCCTTTTTGGTAAAGAAGAAAAAATGCGTGGCAAATATTTTCGAAAATATTGAACTATATTAAAATTGTATTAAAAATATTTTGCTTTTATATACTGACAGTTATTAATTAATTAATTAATTAATTAATAATTATTTACGATTAAATTATTCGAATATTGATTGTATATTGGTAATACATCTTAAATATACTCAAAATATATTATATAGATGAAGAGTTTGAATAGAATTAATTTTAATTACAGATTATTTTCGGAACCCGTATTGACTCCGATTTATGAGAAACTGAAAGAAAATGGTCAACTTGGTGGAAATGTTTCACAGTAAGAATTAGGGATGAAAAACAGAATTAATGTTAAGAATAAAGATATATTTTCCTATTATTAAATATTTGTATGTGTTATTTTGTGAACCATTTTTACATCTTTTATATAAAAATACATTCATTAATAATTATTAAATAAAATATAAAATAGAATGTAACATGAAAAAAATAATGTAATGATATTAAAATATAATGAAATAATTTAATTTTAAATTTGGCGCGCTTTTTAAGGCTATTTTCACGAAAGAAATTTCGATCCATTCCCTCTTCCTTGTGTTTGTATCATATGTTCACACGTGGTGTTTGTTTTCTAAGTGGTTTGACAGTTTACTTTTGACAGAGTACTTTTGAAGTACTCCTGTTATTACAATAGAAACGTCAAAAAACATTGATTGATTTCGTTGATTCGAAATTATAAATGTAAGTACTAACTAATTTGAATAATATAATTAAATTTATATAAACAGTATGAAAAAGAAAATGACAAAATCAATTCTAAAGATTTTAATCAAATATAAAAAAATTAAAACATAAAAAAGAAACTGAAGATTTGAACTCAATTAATTCAAAATCAAATCAAATTTATTTTATTTGATTATTTTCATTAAATCAGTCGATATTCAATATTGATTAATTATCGGTATTTTCATATTTAATTATTATAAATTTCATTCAATAAGCAATATTTTGAAAATTGTCAATATTTGTCATTCAATATTTTAACAAATTAAATATTCGTAAGTATTATTTTTTGAAAATATTTTACCAATAATTAATATTCGTCAACATTAAAAAGTTATCAATATTTTACATTCTCAATATTCAACATTTATCAGCATTGAATATTCATCAATACTCTCTATTCTTCAATATGCAATATTTATCAAAATTCAATATTCGTAAATATTATTTTTCAAACCATATTTTACATTCTATGTATTCAATATTCGTCAACATTAAGTATTTATATAGATTAAATTAAATATTTATCAACATTTAATGTTTGTCAATCTTCAGTATTCCTCAATATTCAATAACTGTCAACATTTAATATTTATCCACATTCAACATCTATCAATATTAAATATGATCAATATTCAAAATTATCCAAACTCAAAACCCCCAACATCGCCCTCAACAGGCTACCACCATGGACCTCCACGAGTACTACACGAACCTCCCCCCCATCGACCTCCCCCTCCTCCTCAACTTTCCCCCCACCCCCCAGATCACCTCCACCCTGCACAGACTTGCAAAAACCTACAACGAGCTCCTCCTTGAGAAGAAGCTCCAGCCCTCCGAGGCGCAGACCTTCCGCTCGATCCTCTGCCACTTCTACCAGTCCAACTTCCAAAACCAAATCCTCCCTCCAGAGCTTATCCCCAGCCTGCGTCTCCTGGAAGTCCTGAACCTCTCCGACGAACACTTCCCCCCAGAAAACCAATCCCTCCACGACATCGTCGTCCTCCAGGTGGTCCTCTTCCTCTCTAACCAGCTGCCCGACATCTTCAGTAACATCCACTTCAAACACCCCAACTTCAACCAGACCACCACCCTCGAAATCCTCGTGTCCTCCCTTCGACTCCTGGAGCACCTGGACAGCGGGTTCCGTCGTTCCCCGGGAATGCGGAAGGTCGTCCTCCAGGGTCTGCAGGCCATCGTCAGGGAACTCCCGCGATTCGACTTCCTGAGGACCGCGAGGTTCCTCCTGGTCTGCATCGAGGATCAGGACGATACCCTGGAAGACATCTGGCGCACCCTGGTGGCGAACCGCCGGAACCAGGAGGTGTTCAACCTCCTGTGCTTCCTCACCGGGAGCCTCATCCAGAGGGACTGCCAGGTCTTGCGGAAACTGCTGTACGACCGCGACCTCTGGACCTACTACCTGGAGAACCTGAACGACCCGGTGCCGGCGAGGAAGAAGCAGGTCAACTTCATGATCACCAACGCCCTGGCGCTGGAAGTCGTAGGGAGTCCCCAGGAGGGTCTCGATGATGGGGTGGTTCCCTTCGTCTGCCGGAGGAACAGCAGGGAGAAGAGCTCGGTTTCCGAGCTGAAGAGGCTGTTCCTGCTGACCCTGGACGCGCTGGAGGAGAGCCAGATGCAGTTCGCCCTGCAGGCTGTGAGGAACCTGGATAAGCTGGTGGAGCAACACCTGGAGCATAGGAACTGTGGGAACTGCTTCGGTTCGGTCTGGCTCGAGGCTCTCCTGGAAAGGGTCCTCAGCCATGGCAACCGGACGGTGGTCCTCGAGGGTCTCAGACAGGCGATGGCGCCCAACCAGGGCTTCTACAGCCCGAAGCTCCTGCAGGCCATCTGCAGGGCTCTGAACGACGTGAGGTACTTTAGGTCGAACGTCAGCTTGGGGGCAGAGATGGAAGGCTGGATGCAGAGGATGGCCTCGGGGGGTGTTGACGCAGTCCCTCTTCTGCTGGAGGTCTTGGGTCAGCAGCTCTGGAACCCCGTGGTAATCTTTCACGTGTTCCAGGCGATGAGCAGGGTCAACGGTGTCACCAGTTTCTGGGGGGAAGACAGTCTGAAACTGGTCCAGGAGGTGGCCAGAAGAAGCCAGGGTCGACCTATGAGGCTGATCCATCGTTGCCTAAACCGAGCCATCCTGAAGACCCTCACGAAGTTCGTGAAAGTCAAAGACCTCGAGAGTCTATCGAGCTTGCTCCACCTTCTTTTGGAGAATGAGCCTAGGGAGGATGTTTGGGAGGAGGTGGCTGGGTGGCTAGCTGGCGAAGATGTCCAGGAGAGAGCCCAGCATTTCGTCCAACGCCTCCTCTCCCAGGACAGTAGGATAGAGGTAGCCTCGGGGGTCTCGGTGCTGGTTCTGTTAGCCAAATCCAAACTCGTCTTCCAGACCCCGGGCTGCCCGACCATGCGAATCCTGGTTAGCCACTTCTCCTGCCTGGAGCACCTGGCTTCCAGGCCCTACTGCGAAGTGGCTCCAGTGATTCGGCTAATCGAAATCATGACCCTCCTGGCGAGGAAGTCTGACTGTACCAGGTGCATCAATCGTTGCCTGAAGCCCTTCTGGGTGGGAGTGGGAGATTTCGTCTCGGTAAAACTGATGGAACCATCGAACCTGAACTACCTTCAAACCACCGTTCTCATTGAGGCAGTGGAGATGGTCCGTCTCGTTCCAGGATCCTCAGAGATCCTTGAATCCATCAAACACACCTCTCTGAAGACATTGGAAAGGGTCTTGCAGAAACCCAGCGATTTGAGGTACCCCTTTGCCGTTGGTGTCCTTCGTTCCTACTCGAAAGCTCTGAACCATGGACCTCAAGCCACAAGAGAGAACGACAAGGAAGTGGTTCGTTGGATCCTCAGGGTCTGCACCGTCAAACCAGTCCTCCCTTCCGAGGACCCTCTGCGCGACACCATCCTTTCCGACTTCTACGCCAACGTCCTAAGGACCCTAGCCATCGATGTAGGGTTCCAAGCAGGAACCCTGGAGGAGGTTGTGAAATTGCTGCAATCTGCCACAAAGAGGAACACACCTCTGGCTCTAGAGGTTCTCGCAGTTTGCTGCAACAGGTTTCCGGAGGAACACCTGGTCAGCAGTGGTGCAATCTGCAGGCTTTGCTGGAAGGCCAGTTTGGACTGCAAGAGCAGTGGCTATTTCCGGCCAGCTGTCGACAAGACTGTAGAGATTATGGGAACACTCTGTGCCAGGTTCCATCGGACGATAGATATGGATCTGGTCAGGGAGGTAGGACCTTGTCTTAGAAGAAACACAACCAAATCTTAGGAAACTCGAACCAATGCCTACATCTCCCTATTGTAGATTGTGGAGAAGATCCTGGAGGAGGGAAACAAGGTTCCCGGTCTGAAGATGTCGCTGCTGAAGTACAGGGGGTTGTTCGAGAGTCGGGATATCAGGGACAGGATTCTCCTGGAAGGTCTTCTGCATGGGGACGTCCTGAGGCAGGACCAGATTATCGAGATCGAGACTTGCGATAGACTGTTGGAGGATGAGGACATCGAATTCGAGGAACTCTGGTCTGTGGAGAACAGTAGTTTGTCAGAAGGTTCCCTAGAGTTGGGAGTTGGGAGAACCAACTGTTTGTCCTTGAGAAATTCTTGAGAAATCTAAGGTCCTACATTTTGTGGCAGGAACTACAACCTGGATGCGATGACCAGGATGACTGCTCTCCGTCAGTTGTGGTCCTCCGAAGATGAATCCCGGGTTCTGGAGTTGTTGATGAGGAAGTTGGCAGACTTCAAGGACAAGAGGTACTTCAAGGACTCGCTTACTCACAAGCAGTGTTTGAGGATTCTTCAAGGGGTTTTGGTGACGATGAGAAAGGTCAGATGGCGGCACTGTTTGCCGACTGGTTGTTTCGGGTAACTTGCTGGTTTTGAAGAGGAGGAACAATTTTTTTGCAGATGTCTTGGGAGAGGTTCGAGGAGATTCTCCCGGTTCTGGTAGCTGCGTTTCTGGATGGAAACCACCAGACGAGCGTTAGAATTTTGATCGAGTGGATTTTCACCTTGGCCTGTCATTATTATGAGACTTTTTGGAGAGAAGGCATATGGACTATAATGGGCTCGGTAGTAAAGGAAATATTTTTGTTAATAAACAAATATTTACGAAATGGTTCTTGTTTGAAATATGGTGAACATGTTCGCACCATGTTGATCATCTTTCATGTATATTGGACATGTTCGCTGTTTGGGACATGTCTGTAACACGTTAAATAGATTTGGAACATGTCTTAAACGCGAAAACATGTTTGGGACATGTCTAAAACATGTTTGGGCATGTCCCAATCACGTTAAAGATGTTTGAGATACGTTTAAAACATTTTTGACATGTATCAAACATGTTTATGACATCTAAATATGTTGAACATGTCTGGGACATGTCTAAGACATCTGAAATATGTCGAAAAAAATATGTCCCAAATGTTGAAACTGTTTTTGGAAATATCGAACATGTACAAAACATGTTTAACGTGTCTTTTGGAAATGCTTAACATGTTTTTAAAAGGTTTGGGCATGTATTGAACATGTTCAACATATTTTGGACATGTTGAACATGTTTTGGGCATGTTCAACCTATTTTGGTCATGTTGAACGTGTTTTGGACGCGTTCAACATGTTTTTGGACATGTTCAACATGTTTTTGGACATGTTCAACATGTTTTTGGACATGTTCAACATGTTTTTGGACATGTCCAACATGTTTATACATATTGAACATGTTGAACATGTTTGGGACATGTTATAATTTGAAAAACGTCTTTCAGGTGGAAAAGAAAAGACCAAATTACTTAGACTCGGTATTTCGAATTGTGTACAACGCTTTTCGTTCATTAAAAGGGGCGATGAAAAATATATTTGGAGAAATAGTCCTAGAAGAGATGTCACATTTTTGCATGGACCAGAAATTCGCAACTCGGTTGCACAGTCAAGTGCGTAAAAATCTAATTATTCTCTAAATTAACACATGATAACGAACGATGTTGATTTTTTTAATTAATCATCAAATGTGTTTTTACAAACGAAATGTGTTCCAGTTTGTCATTAAAAAACTGTACGAATCCCTGGAGGAGTCGTTGCCAATAAAGAGAGACTTGTCATACATGTACAGAACTATCGAAAAAAGTTTGCAGACTGGGAAAACGGCTGTGATTTACAAGTCCGTCGAGGAAAACTTTTTCGTTTCAGATTTTAGTCCTATTGACCATTACACAGTTGAGGTAGAAATTTAATAATTTGGATATTAAGTGAATGGATTTGAATGTTGAAAATTATGAATTAATATTGCATTTTTTCAGTGCGTATTTTGTTACATTCCTCGACTGATGTCGGTTTGCAGTACAGAATACATCACTCCATTGATAATGAAAAAATTGTTTGGTCCGACGGAAAATATTCCTAATATTCCTGATGTCCCAGTTATGATTGAGGAAAACGAGCCTATTGGTAGTTCAGATTGTTTTTTGAATTAAGAAAATGCATTTAAAGTTTAGACTTTTTAACTTTTATTGTAAAAATAGTAAAATAGTAAAAAATATATTTTGAACGAAAAATTGATTTTTCAAGAAATCTGATAACATTTTTGAATTCAGAAGACGAAAATCCTTTGATTTGAGTACAAACACGACCAAATTTGGAGGATTTTGATAATAACGTTTTTTGGAAATTAAAATTTTGAAAAAATTCAATATTTTCTAACTCGCTCCAAATATGGTCGTGTTTATATTTAAATTAAAGGATTTCTGATTTCAAATGCAATAGACTGAAAAGTTTGAAAAATGTGAAATATTCGAATTTAAACAGTTTTTTATCACTTCATTTCAGCTGAAAGCAATACGGAATTTCAGGGTGATGCGCAGAAGAAGATTATGCCTTGGAAATCGGTGGATAGAAAAGAATCCGTATCGGATTTAATAGTGGTGGCATCACTTGTCGAAAGAATCCCAAATTTGGGAGGAATCGCAAGGACCTGCGAAATTTTCGGAACGAAAGAAATGGTCATCAGCAACATCCAGCACATAGATAATAAGGAGTTCCTGAACTTGAGTGTATCTGCAGAAAAATGGCTCACCATTTCTGAAGTAAAAAAATGTTTTAATTAATATAAAATTAATTAATAATTAATAAGTAATATTCATTAAACCATTTTTTTACTAAAAAATGTTTTAATTTAAAAAAAGGAAAAAAATGTTTTAATTTTTTAAACATTTTTTCTTTTTTTAAAGTAAATTTGTTTTAAATAAAAACATTTTTTACTAAAAAATGTTTTAGTTTCAAATAAAATAAGTTTAAATCGTATAAATTTAAAATAATATTTAAATAAAAAATAAATCAAAAAATTAAATTAAAAAAGTAGATCATAAAACTTTAAACAAAGATATTTTAACTGATAAAAAATATCTGATAAATTAATAATCTATTATTTTTTCAGGTGAAGCCATATCAGCTGGCAGAATATCTCGCCAAGAAAAAAACTGAAAATTATTCTATAATTGGAGCGGAGCAAACAGTGAATAGCGTTAGTTTGAAGGATTTGAAGTGGGAAAGGAAAACAGTTCTTGTTCTTGGGTAAATACTTTAGATACTCTAAACTGACATTTATTTTGGTTTTAAATTATTTCAATTACATTTCAATTATTAGGTTTATTCAATTATTGTGACTATATATTATTGTGAGATTTTAGTATCTGTAAATTGTAATTTCAGCCACGAGAAAAAGGGAATTCCTGCAGACATAATCCCAATTCTCGACCGGTGTGTCGAAATTCCTCAAATCGGGATCACACGGTCCTTAAATGTTCACGTTTCGGGAGCTCTTTGTATTTGGCAGTACGCTGTGCAGAATTTATTTTGATTTTGTATTTTATTTACGTTTTCAAAAATAAAAACACTTTTAACACGAGATGTTTCATTTCCCAGATGTTATTCAATTTCTATTTTATTTTTTTCTATCATTGCATTATCTGAGAAGTGGCAACGCTGCAAAATGAAAAATGGTAAATAATCTGGAAAATACGATAAAAATAGTTTAAAAACGGGTACAAATTAAAAAAATTTTTTTAATCTCGAAAAAGTACCAAAAAATTCAAAAAAACTTCCCAAAAACTTCCAAAAAATTGAAAAATTCCAAAAAGACGTATACTGTATTTGTTTCGTGTATCTAATACTGCGACTTTTATACATTTCTCAATTCCTTAAGTAAGAAATACACAATGCTTTAAATATGCAGTAGGAAAAGTCGCGAATGATCAAAAGTTCACAGCCAATCAGAATCGGTGAGCGATATCGGTGAGAACAGAATTCAAATTTCCCGCGCGCGACACAGGTGGCGCTGCGGTCGCGCGTGCCGCTGCGGCGCCCACGAGGTTATGTTCGTCGCAGTCTCCCAGGCGAACTCGCGCTGAAACATCGTCGCGGAAAATCGGCGCTGCCGAATCGCTCGGAGGTCGGTTCGTTTGATCTGCGAAGCGGCGTCGCGTAACCGTCGAAAACGCTGAGATGTGATCCGGGGCGAAAACATCGGTCAGCGAAAACAGTCGTGCGAGTCGTCGACTCCGATCGCTTGGATCCCAGAGTGAGTATAAACAATCGTTTGTCAAAGTCCATTGTTGACAGACGGGGCAGAAGTGTCACTTTTCTTTCCGCGAAAACAATCGTGGAAAAGTGGGGATTTGAGGGAATTCTTTTATTTGGGAAAATAATGTGAATTTACAGTAAAAAATATAATTTAATACTTTTTACGGAGATTTTGTAATTTTTATCTCGCAAACTTTTGAGAAAGAACTTTTGCGAATGAAAAATGGTTTTGTTTACTTTGAGAAATTGGATTTTGAAATTTGGAATTTGTTTTCTGAAATTTCCAGGATATCGTGGAATTTTTTAATGTCTTTTTAATGAGTTTTTATGAGTTTAATTGTACAACAAATAAATTACTGGGAGATAATTACAACAATTTGTATATTTAACATTGAATTCCATTTTATCAACTGGAAAAATGTCTAATATGGGTCTGTTTTATTATGTGCACTTAAGTTTCTCAGAAAATGAGTTTAATCCTAAGTATTTCTGCAAACATATTTTGATGAATCAGCTGCAGCATGGAAAATTGGTTCTGCTGACATTATTATCCTTTAAGAGGTAAGGGAATTCCCTTATGGTAATTCAAGGAGAAAGTAACATTTCTTTCTATTAGACAGAAATAATCACACCTGTTAGTAAATTTGTTACAGAAGATAAATCTGTTTATCAAAACATCCGATGCAAAAAATACAAATAAAGGTTTTCAGAAATAAGACTGTTTTGTTTATGACGTTCATAGAAAGAAATATGGTAAACATTTTCAAATCAATTTAATAAACTACAAAACCTGTAAGATAAATATAATTTATCTGATAAAAAATCCAAGTACTCTATCATACAAATAATGTTAATATCTTAATCATATTACTAAACATTTCATAAAAACCAATTAAAAATAACATTCCAAAAAACATTTAATTTTCGACGCTAAACTTTTCTTGTTTTTCTTTAAATGCATAAAATTCCAGTTTAGTTTTCAAATTCCATTTCAAAATTTAAAGAATTTGAACATGCTGATAGTAATTTAGGCTTGAAATTTATCAAACATTTTCAGTATGTGAACTAGTTCACACTATATCATGCATGTTTGAATCGCATTTATGATAAAATGTAACGAAATATGTTCACTGGAATGCATGGAATATGTTCTTAGTTCGAAACATGTTAGGATTATATTGAACTAGTTTGATATAGTTAAACTTGTTCGAACTACTTTGAACCAATTTGAAATATGAAACATGTTCGAAACACATTGCAATTGTTAGAAGTTTGTAACATGTTGGATATGGTTACATCATTCTGAACAGGTTGGTTATATGGAACATGTTTGAGTCACACTGATCATTGTTTAATGAAACACGTTGAACATGTTCTTTGTTAAAATTCATTGGACATGTTGATTGTTTGAAACATGGTGGATTTCACTAAATGAATTTAAAGTATGAAACACGATTGAAACGTACTGAATATGTTCCAAATTCTTAATATGCTGGACATGTTCGTGTCGTGTGGAACATGTTTGAATCGCATTGATCATTGTTCAATTTTTTGTTGTTTAAATATTAAACATGTTAAACAAGTTTACATATGAAACATGTAAAACATGTTTAAATAATAAAAATGTTTACATATGGAACTCATTTACTTATGAAATACACGTTTACATATGAAACATGTTTTATACAGACCATGTTTACATACGAAATTCGAACATGTTTACAAATAGTACATTCATATAACATGTTCAACTTGTTCACCCATAAACCATGTTCATCCATAAAACATGTTTACGTATAAGCATATTGGGCATGTGTGTGTGCAAACCTGTTTATATATTAAATACCAAACATGTGAACATGTTTCCATGTCAAACATGTTCATTCACAAAAATGATTCAAACTGATCATACATAAAACGTGTTCATCCATAAAACATGTTTATGTAAAAGCATATTGGACATGTTTAGGTGCAAACATAAATCATTAGCAATGTGTTTATCCATAAAACATGTTGATACATAAAATAACATGTTTTATGGATAAACATAAAACATGTTATTTTTTATGTTTACCCATAAAACATAAATCATTCAAAGTTTATGTACAAGCATATTAGACATGTTAATGTGTTGGGCGTGTTTACATATTTAATATCAAACATGTTGAACATGTTTGCACCTCAAACGTGTTGAATTGTCCAATGTTTGCATGCAAACACTGGACATGTTTGCATGCAAACCTGTCCAATATGCTTCAGACATGTTCAACCTGTTTCGGACATGTTGAACATGTCCGAAACATGTTGGACATGTTCAATACATGCCCAGACATTTCCAAAACATGTTAAGCATTTCCAAAAGACATGTTAAACATGTTTTGTACATGTTTGGGCATGATCAACATGTTTTGGACATGTTCGATATTTCCAAAAACATTTTGGGGCATGTTTCGGCATATTTCAGATGTCTTAGACATGTTCGACATATTTAGATGTTATAAACATGTTCGATACCTGTCAAAAATGTTTTAATAAAATGTTTTAATAAAATGTTAACCCACAAAACCCCGCTGCTTGCAGAGCATGGAAGGGCCGAAGGACGCTGCGTCCGTCGGCGCGGCCGCCGCGCCGGCCCCGTCCGAGCAGGCGTCGCCCCGGCCCGCGGACCACCCGAGCCGGCAGAACAACCTGCAGCGCATCCAGCTGCGCAAGCAGCAGGTCTTCAGCTGGCCCCAATTCCGCAAGCTGCTCAAGCTCGCCAACTACTCGGCCTGCCAGGCCGACGACTGCAAGTGCAACGGCTGGAAGAACCCCAACATCCAGAAGCCCAAGAGCGAGGCGCCCCAGCAGACGACGTTCACCTTCCGCAACCCCTGCAAGACCTGCGAGCACACCCTCGAGAGCCACATCCGCCACCTGCCCGCGCAGAACGAGGAGAAGATCAACCGGCTGCTCGGCATGGTCATCGACGTCGACAACATCTTCATGGGCATGCACCGCGAGGACGACCCGGACACCAAGAGCGTCTACTGCTACCTGTTCAAGCTGCTGCGCAAGTGCGTGCTGTCGATGACGAAGCCGTCGATCGAGGGCCACCAGCCGCTCGGCCATCCGCCCTTCGAGAAGCCGAGCATCTCCCAGGCGATCTCCAACTTCGTCATGTACAAGTTCAGCAACCTGTCGCAGCGCGAGTGGCAGGGCATGTACGACCTCGCCAAGATGTTCCTCCACTGTCTCAACTACTGGAACTTCGAGACCCCGACGGCCATTCGCACGGCGGTCAGCGCTGAAGAGGCGCCCGTCTACAAGCTCAATTACACGAGGTAATTGATCGATATCCTTCGATAATCGATATTTATGGAAGCCAGATAGTTGGTCGAAACATGTTGAAACTTCTTGAAGCATGTCTGTTTTTCTCACAAAAATATTGTCGAATGCCCAACATGTTTTGTATAATGGCATGTTTTATGTCGAACATGTTTGTAGGCTGACATATTCATCTCTGACACTGAAAGACATTTGCAAATTTGCATGCCAAATTATTGTCATTTGTCGCACGTTGCTAACGAAAGTTCAAATGTTTCCAGATGGCTCGTCTTTTGTCACGTGCCAGCGTTCTGCGACTCGCTGCCCCACTACGAAACCACCCAGGTCTTCGGCAAGACGCTGCTGCAGGCCGTCTTCAAGACCCTCTGCCGACAGCTGATGGACAAGTGTCACAGCGAACGCGACAAAATGTCGCAGGAGAAGAGGGTGCTGGTGCTGAATCACTTTCCAAAGTACTTATTCTTGTGACGACATTAATTTGACAGTTTTTGTTTCAAGGCTGTGGGATTGTTATTGTAATGTTAGAATATCGATATTGCAGAACTAATATGTTAATATTTAAATATTACATTGTTAATATTTGTTCAAAACCAATATTAAGCAACAACAAAAAAACCTTAGAATTGAATACCTCCAAGCTCTGTCCATTTTACAATTATAACTTTTTTATTTCAATTGATCTGGGCTGTTGAGTGTTTCAGTACCGCAATGACGATATTTTGATATTTCAATTTTCAATTATCATCGTTGAAATATTCCTTGTTCCGTTTATAACATCAATTTTCATTTATCTGTGATTTTTTAGTTTTCACCTATCTTATCTCATTGTTCATCAATCTTCGATTTTGAGTTATTTTCAATTATTCATTTTCATGTATCTTCAAGTTTCAGTTATCTTCAAATCGTCAATTCCTCAATTTTTAATTATCTTCGATTCCTCAATTTTCAATTGTTTTTCATTCTTTATTTATCATCTATCTTCAGTTATTAATTACCTTCAATTCATTATTTTTCATCTGTTTTAAATTTTCAATTACCTGTGATTCCTCGATTTTCAATTATCTCTGAATCTTTAATTGTTTAATTTTTAATTATCTTCAGTCTCAATTTTCATCTATCGTCAATTTAAAATTATGTTCAATACTTAACTTTGTATTTATTTTCAATTATTTTCAATTCCTCTATCATTAACTATCTTCAATTCACCAGTTTTGAACAATCTTCCATTCGCAATTTTTCAAATACTATCATTCTTCAATTTTCAAGTATTTTCAATTCCACTCTGTTCCTTTACAAATGTTCAATTGACCGTATACCGCCAATTATCTCTTTTCTTTTTCTCTTCAACTTTCTTAACCTCTCTGCATCTCTCTTCATCTTTTTTGTTATAATTAAAATCAACAGATAAACTAATACAAAAATAAAAAAGAGTTTAACAGTGAGGAATTGAAGATAATTGAAATGGAGTAATCGAAGATAATTGAAAACTGAATAATTGGAGTTTTTGAAATAATTGAAAATATTCAATTATATTAAATTCCTTAATTTTCCATTATCTTCGATTTTCAATTATCTTCAATTCGTCGATTTTCACCTGCACATTAAAAATATTTTAAAAAATCAATTGAAAACGATTCAAAATTGAAAAATCTAATCGCCACCCATTTTTCAATTATCTTCAAATGTTTAATTCTTCAATTTTCAATTTTCATTTATCTTCAATTTCTCGACCTTCGATTATACTCAGTTCCTCAATTTTCTTGCAAATTAAAAATAATTGAACACTCACAAAATTACCACTCGAATAATTGAAATTTCAACACAGATACTGAATGACCCCTCGAAAACAATTCAAAATTGTAAAATCTAATTTAATCTAATCACCGCCAATTTTTTAGTTACCTTCAAATCAAATTTAATTCCTCAATTTTCAATTACCTTCAATTCCTCGACATTCACTTATATTCCATCCCTCAATTTTCAATTACATTCAGTTCCTCAAATTTCGATTAACTTCGATCCCTCAATTTTCAATTAAATTCCATTTTAAATTATCTTCAATTCCTCAAAGTACAATTATTTTCAATTCCTCAATGTTCAATTATCTTCAATTCCTAAATATTCACTTAACTTCTATTTGTAACTATCTTCAATTCCTCGATTCTCAATTATATTCAATTCCCCAATTTTCAATTATGTTTTTCATTCAACAAATTTCAATTACATTCAATTCCTCAAATTTCGACTAACTTCGATCCCTCAATTTTCAATTAACTTCCATTTTCAATTATTTTCAATTCCTCAAAATACAATTATTTTCAGTTCCTCAATGTTCAATTATCTTCAATTCCTAAATATTCAGTTAACTTCTATTTCCTTCTATTCCTCGATTCTCAATTATATTCAATTCCCCAATTTTCAATTATATTTGTCATTCGTCAAATTTCAATTACATTCAATTCCTCAATTTTCAGTTACCTTTATTCCTCAATTCTCAACTAACTTCCATTTTCTATTATCTTCATTCCCTCGATTTTCATCTGCAAATGAAAATAAATGTAATTTCAACAGATACAAAATCTCTCCTCAAATTGCAAAACCTAATCTCCGAAACCCTTTTCCCCCCAGGTTCCTCTCGATGCTCGAAAGCGAGATCTACGCGGAGAACTCGCCGATCTGGGACCCGGAGTTCAAGCGGACGCCGCCGTCGCACCTGCAGTCCGCCCTCGAGGCGAAGGTGAACCAGAGCCGCAAGGCGGCCGCGGAGCTGGAGCGCGCGGTCGCCGCCGCGGAGGCCGCTAAGAAGCCGGAGAAGCGGACGCACGTGGAGCCCCGGGCCGACGCGAAGCGGCGCAAAACCGACGAGGCGTTCGAGGACCTGCCCGAGGAGACGATCGCCGAGATCGTCGCGACGATCAACAACCCGAACTACATGTGCGGCCTGGACGTGTTCTTCCCGCCGGACGCGCCGCGAGACGAGACCCCCAAGATGGAGGAGAGCAAGAAGATCATCGAGTTCCACGTGATCGGCAACAGCCTCACGCAGCCGGTCTCCAAGCAGACGATGCTCTGGCTGATCGGCCTGCAGAACATCTTCAGCCGGCAGCTGACGAAAATGTTGAAGGAGTACATATCGCAGTTCGTGTTTGACCCGTGAGTATGAGGGGTTGAGGGATAATCGAGAATTGATGATAATTGAAAAATTTAGAATTGATGATAATTAAACAATTGAGAATTCAGGGGTTGACAAGTTGAAAAGTTGAGGATTGTATATAATTGAAAAAATGAGAATTGAAGAATTGATGGTAACTGAAGAATTGAGAATTGATGATAAATGAAAAATTGAGAATTGATAATAGAAAAATTGGAAATTGAAGAATTGATGATAATTGAAAAATTGAGGATTCAAGAATTGACAATTAAAAATTTTATAATGAAAGAATAGATGTTAATTAACAAATTGAGAATTCAAGAATTGATAATTGAAAAATTGAGAATTGAGGAATTGACAAATGAAAAGTTTAGGATTGATGATAAATGAACAAATGAGAATTGAAGAATTGATGATAATTGAAAAATTGAGAATTGATAATAGAAAAATTGAAGAATTGATAATTGAAAAATTGAAGAATTGATAATTGAAAAATTGAAAATTGAAGAATTGATGATAATTGAAAAATTGAAAATTGAAGAATTGATGATAATTGAAAAATTGAGAATTGATGATAATTGAAAAATTGAGAATTGATGATAAATGAAAAATTTAGAATTGATAATAGAAAAATTGGAAATTGAAGAATTGATGATAATTGAAAAATTGAGAATTGATAATAGAAAAATTGAAGAATTGATAATT
>JABFPB010000886.1:0-30336 GCA_022817645.1 Ceratoteleas bidentatus
AAATGTAATTTTTATAAAAATATTTATAGTAGACTATTGTCTGGTAAAAAAACAGTTAGTTAAAAAATAGTTGAAATTGCATTATTGGAATAAAATAATAAAAATACGCACAATAAAATATCAGATTTGAGTTTTTATAACTTGTCTAATTATAGTTAAAACAAATGACTTTACTGTCATCTTTCTAATGTTAACGAAAAGGACATTCGGTTTATAATAAACGAAGTAATCAAAAACAAATAATTTATGAACTATAATGCAAGGTTAGAAAACACTGAAAATATTGGCGCTACTTAAAAAATTTTAATACAAACAAATATTACAAAAGGCTCCCAGTAGTTTTCTACGTAATGATATCTACATCGTTTTGTCGACTTTTACCAACGATCGATAAATACATTTGCAAATATACCTAACAACCATGTTTTCAATAAAACAAATTTCAGTAGAAAAAAATTTCTACAGTAAAATTTTTTTACTGAAGAAAAACTTTTTTTTTCTTTCAGTAAAATTTTCCTACAGTTTTAATTGTTTAGAAATTTATACAAACAATATTTTTCATCTACATTTAACCCTTTTAGTGGGATGCCATTTGGAATTGTGTTATTGTGAGAAGAGAGGGGGTTGACCAATCAGTCTAAATATCGTTACATGTGTGTGTGTGAAATATTGCGTGCGTCACAAGAAGTCATCTCTCCAATCGGTGATTCGGAGAAAACATAACCTCTAAACTGATAGGCACGAAATTCATGTAAATAGAGGAGGTAGGAATTAAAGGGTTAAAAATGTTAAACCCTAAATTTCTCTAGTCGCACAGAGTTCAGAAATCGACACAATCATTGTACACCCACCTCTCCTCACCTCAAAAATTGCTGGAATTTCCCCCCATCTTTTTCAGTGGACTGTACGGAATAGTAAAAACTGCTCTCATGCCAGGAGATTTCAATCCAAGTACACCCATAATTTTTCCCTCGCCCCCAAACACACCTCTTCCTCCCTCTGCACGCTCATTGCCCGCGCAATAACGTGCGCAAAAAGCGCTAATTCCTCGAATCCCCCGGACTTATCTGAAAAAACCGCGGGGGCACTCAGTTCAGCCGATATATAATGAATAATAGAGTGCGCTCGGGCGGTTGTTAGGCGGCGCGCTCGGGCCCCGACGGCCGTCCGCGACGCCGCTCGGTGGCGCCATGCAATTGTCAATTAACATTTTTCGCGGCGCGCAACATGCGGCCGGTGCCGACCCCGCGACTCGGATACATTTCATTATGATTATGTGGCGCGCGGATCGGTAATCGCGCGCTTCGGCCCGAGGAAAGCTCGGCCCATGAGAACCAGCCGCTTATCTGGCCGCCGGGGGGCCATTAGTCAACTATTAGCTCGGCCTCGATTCTCATGTTCCATTTTTCCTCGGGGCGACGGGTCCCGGCCGAACGAGAGGAGGAGACGCACGACAGACAGAATGAGAGGCAAAACGAATCGCGCGAAAAAACGCGGCCCGCGCAAAAAGGGCCCCGACTTTATGGCAGATTATAAAGATTAATTAGCAGTTTGTTAGTTCGATAGTCGGGCATGCAGATTACGATCCACGCGAAAGCGTCGTTTATTTGCCATTGATAAAGTCTATTAATTCGCCGTTCGGGCGCAGTAAAACTAATTTGACCGCGATTAATGAATATTCAGTCGGCGCGCAGGCTAATTGCTTTTATGGCGAGGACCATAAAAATTAGAGGGGGCGCGAGGGGACTCGGTCGGGATGCGCGCGCTTCCCGCAATTCGGAGGAATGCTGGGGCAGGGAGTGGATCAGGGGAGAATATGGAGGTCCTTGTCCGGCGCGGAATTGAGTTACGTAAGGTCATATGACATGGTTTCGTGACGCGCGGGGGCACCGCCGGCGCCGCCAAATGGAGGGATCGTGTCGAACTGAAGGTGAATGCCATGCCGGAGGTGACGGTGTCAACGACTCGGCTGCCAGCGAACCGATTTAGGCGACGCGACCGATTGCTACGACTACCTCCCCCTTCCTCCCCCATTTTCAAAGAGATAAAGCACTTCGATAAGGAGCAAGATGATTTTGTGAGAGACTGCAGAATGGTCGTGGTAGGATTTTGGGTGAATAATAATTTGGGCGATAAATTTTCGGGAGAGCTATTAGATCAGTACAGTTATGGTAGATGAAATTAGGTGAATGGGGTCTGGTAGGATACTGAAAAAAAGAACTAGGATTGCCAACTGATGAGGTAAATAGAGGATTAAGATGATAATAATACTTTGCGCCACTAAGAAAGGATACAACAAGTATTCCTACGAGAACAGTGTTGCGTTTTGATCTCCAAAAGGCTACACAAAAAACAAATCGACAAAAACTAAACAGTCCTAAATTAAGTCACAGTCACTTCCAAAGCCTAATTCCAAAAAAAGCCTTCAAAAACTTGATTTACAAGATCATTTATACTATTTTGCATTTTCTAATAATCTCTCTGTCGGAATAAATCTATTTCATCCACTAATATGAATTTCGCAATTTCTCAAAATAACAATCTCGTCAACATGCAAGACCCAAACCAATTTCCTCAATCTAAACTTGAACTGACCTCTCCTTCTACGCCAACTCTCCAAACGAAACCCCTCCGATCCCGTAACCTAACCTCTCCTCTTGTCCCCTAATTACCCTTCCCGCGCTCCACTATTCTACCTAGAAATTTGCAACTGCCATAATGGGCCCCTTTAACGGCTGCCTGTGCCTCTCGTGGATCTCGCTACACCTGTCAAACCGAAGGATCAACAAAAATGCTCGCCCTCGGCGAGCCTCCTCCGCTACCGGAGCCATACTTAATTAGTTCCTGCGCCGCGATTCGCAAGTGCGCCACGGCGTTATGGCAACTTTATCGCCGGATTACGGTTATTCGCGGGGAAGGAAGCGAGCAGCAGGTAGGTCCATTTGCGCGACTTCCGCCTTCGTTCAATTACGTAACAACCGACGGTGCAAAAGTCGAGGCTTTGACGAGATACGTCGGTTCTGAGAAAGCCGTGCTCCGCCACGTAATCGAGCTTATGTGACAGCTCCGAGAAGAAGAAAAGGACTCACACGGCGAGCCCGGGTCCGTTGAACCCGACGCCGATGAGGAATGACGTTTGTAAGGTTACGTCTTCGGAAGGAAGTTCATTGTCGACGGCCCAGGCGCTATCGGTATCACGTGCTATTTCCTCGAGACACCCATAATGGTACACGAGAGGCTGCTCTCGCGCAGAGGCTGCATAGTCGCGCAAATTGGATTATCGGAATTGCCATTTCGGGCCGAATTGCATGGGTGATTTGCAGATCTGGTGGAAGCTGAGATATTAGAAGTGATGAGATTAGGAAATTAGGAAAATAAGGTTCTTTTCCATGAATCAGTGATTATTTCAATTTTTGGAAAGGTTTTGTGTAATTAGTGAAATGATTTTTAGCGAGTTTCCTCTGAAAGCGTAAAATTTTGGCAAAGCTCAAACTTAATGTATATAGTAAAATTGTAGTATCTTCGTAACGGAGATAGTAAAATAGAAGACAGGTCATAACGGATATACGTAAACGGTTGTGAACTTTACTATTAGAAGATTAAACCTAAGATAAAACTTTGTAATTTTATTAACATTATATTTTTAATAGGATCACTGATAGTCAGCATGTACATAAACTATTTGCATAAAGTTTACATCATTATTACTTGGAATTGGCTTGCTATTTGTACACATCCTTCACATATAATTTACTTGAATTTGTTAATCTGTCTTCGCCAAAATTTTGGTTTGAGCGAAATGGCCCTTAAATGGTTTAATAAATTTTCTGTCAGTGTTATTTTTTACCATCGAATATATCACAAGCTAAACTGAGTATATTTGCTAAAAAAGTAATGCTTTCGCAAAACAATACGCTCAACGTAATTACTGAAAACAATATGTTAAGCATAAATATTGACTTTGACGATTGTCTGACGTGCCGATATAACACAACAGCAGCTCTATGTTCGCCCATACTGTGCAGACATATATGGGAAAACACTAGTTTTCAGATTAAAATATTATTTGAAACGAAAATTTATCGAATAATTCACGAAAATAGCTAACAATCATTATATTGTCTTCTTTGAGATAGTAATAAATACTATCTCAGAAATCAAACTATAAAATCGGTAATCTAATGTATTTAGCATAATCAAACAGACTTGCTACTTTTCGATAATTACTTGACTCCAACAGAAACGAAGTTATACAATTAAATGTACAAAAGAGCACGTTTTTTACCACTTTGGATGAAAGGGGTGGGGCTAATAAGGGTTTGAAAAATATTTTAGACCAGAAAATCTAAATTTCATGTATTTATCGATTTCCGTTCGGAGGCACTTTTGACTTCCTTACGCGGCTATAGCCTTTTTTGTTGTAATAGTTTTGTACTGCACGGCTTTTAAACTAACCACCATTTCAGTGAGAATGATGGAACGAGAATCGAGTTAACTGAACGTGAATGAAGGATGAGTTGAACTCGGAAGGAAGAACCTGCGGCGAAGCCAAGTGTGCGCGGTTAATCGACATCGACGTTTGGCGAACAAACAGTTTCAAGTCGAAACAACTGCGTGCGAGGTAAATTCGTAGTTATGGCCCGCGAGGGAGTCGTTCAAACTTTGGCAATCTTACGGGTTGCGCCTCTCCAGGGGCAATAACTTAACGAGCACACATGTGCTTAAAATGAGAAGACTATTAGGAGGCTAAGACACGACTTATAGTCTGCGCAGTGCATCATTTTCGAAGAGCAGGAATGGCCAATGAGGCTTGCCAAGTGAAGGCAATATAGTGAAGTAAAACGCTCACATGTATAAGTCTTTTTTCACCAATAAATTAAACGAATGAAGTGCAATTCTCTTTTAAATTCCTCGATTTTTTCATTCCTTTTTCTAATGTTTCGAAAATCAGTCGACATAAAAAATCTATGGAAATATTACAGAGAGAAATCTTCGTAGA
This sequence comes from Ceratoteleas bidentatus, assembly GCA_022817645.1. Taxonomy (NCBI): domain Eukaryota; kingdom Metazoa; phylum Arthropoda; class Insecta; order Hymenoptera; family Scelionidae; genus Ceratoteleas; species Ceratoteleas bidentatus. The sequence goes on from JABFPB010000886.1 coordinate 5,000, forward strand.
GAATTCTTCACTGTTAACCACGAATAGAAGAAATATAAGCAATAAGAAATAACAGTAATTATTCACCTAATGGTACAGTGTTTTAAATAACGTTTAAAATGTTTTTGTATCGTTTAGATTAAAAAACTCAGACAGTAAAATTACCGCATTTCCCTGTCCGAGCTTTTTACTAAATTTGTATTGTCATAATTACCCACAACTTTTTTCGCAATCTTCGACTCGGCATCTGAGGTATATTTTCGCGATTCGCACGGGACAAAAACTAAACGTCACGACAAAAAAGGCATCGCCGTGATTCCCTATTTTCAGTGCCGACGTCCACTTTTTGCCCCATCTTGACATAACGGCATACGTTTCTTTGCGCACGCACAAGCGACGCACTTGTTTCCGGCCAATTTGACCAATTCCAACGCTCAACGAGCCAAAGGTTCATTCTGCGATAACGGAAACGAATATCTTTGAAAGAGCCGTGCTCTCGCGATAAATGAACTTGGCCTATTCGCCGATGAAATTCCGTGAAACGTCGTAAAACGTGCGCCAGGCGAGCTTCGCTCCGGCGACCCTTTTCTCCGCTAATAATTATCGCCGGAAATAACTTAAGCACTCAAACGCCACGGAAAACTGCCGCATACATTATTCGCGCTCACGCGACAAGACGGCGTTTTCGTTGCATAGCCGAAAGAACGACGGTCGGACGCGTTTCTGTATTTAAAGTACGCTGGCACTGTGTATGAATGATTGTTGTCGTCAACGGTGCGCAGAACAAACGCAGGTGTCTTTTTTGTTGAGACGCCGTGGAATGTTTTTGCAGTTAAATTGTTTGTTTGGCGACAAATCTTGAACGGTTTGAAAATGCATTGGAACCCGGGGATACGGGAAACAACGGTGTGGAATGTACAAGTTTTACATCATTTATGCTCTTACAAACACTCTGCTGCGAGTGTGAAGAATATTTCAGCGTGTGAAAGATGTAATTTTACATATTTGGGTTTTTTTAAGTCCAGTGGAATATTTAAGTCCACTGGAATATTATGAAATAAATATGTTTTGGCTCAAATAATGTTAAATTACGTGCTGCTTACCAACCAATTAATTTGTTTTAGAGATTGATCATTTATGGATTATGGATAGTGTCACTAAGCATTTATTAATTATTGCCATTGACTGAAGAAATTTTGGAAAAGTCGTGGTCCTAATTTGGAGTTTTCCTAAATTTTAAGAACTTTCATTTCATCGAAGGAATGAATTAAAGTTATATATTATATGTAGGTGCTCGTTATTTCAATTTAAATAATTTTAATGATATGAAATTGAGTGGTCACTTACCCAATTTTAGTGATGAGCTTTCCATGGACGTGAAGATAAGATGTCACAAACCGTTTGTTCACCTGGAAAAAATATTAGCCTTTCTTAATAATTTCATAAAATGACGAAGAATTCTTGAAAGAGATATAACTAAAATAATCGTTTGGTGAATTATTATTTGCGTCATATTGTTCTTGCATTAAAATAAATTATCTGTTTAGTATATTGCCTAATGATGTAAGTAATTACAGGATTATTGTACTATAACCACTAATATTTGTATTTATACGTATGAATTAAAATTATTATTTCAATTGTAATATTATAATATTAATCAATGTAACGTATTTTGGTAAAAAACTCTCTTATGTCATAATAAGAATGTTTAAAGTGTATACATAATTATTTACGAAAATTATTTCTAATTCTCTGAAACTTTAATTGATACTACATATTTAAATTAATAACTTGTAAAGTGCGATCAATGTAGAACGACCAAAAAATAATAAACAAATTTCTTAACAAAAATTGTTCCAAACTCAAATAATTTCATTGAATTCACTTCACAATAATTTTATTATTATTATTATTATTATTATTATTATTATTATTAAAAATTTTTATTAAAAACACTATTTCAGTTTGTACTAGGAACTAACTTTTACCATTACACCGTCTGGAATAGCTACCTGCATTTTTTTAATTTCATGTCAATTGTATCTTTCTCATTTGCATTGTGGCAATAGTGAGTCTTAAATAAATAGAACTTTTGCTAAGCATACTAATCAAAAGTTGCATGTAACATTCGATTCTTTTTTAATGGTAATTACACTTGTATATTTTAAACAAAATTTCTTCTTTAAATGAAATAATAGTTTAATAAATTTCCAATAATTTTAAAATAATTGGAATTTTAAAATAAAACTCTTTTACCTCAACACTAGTTAACTGGGACAGTTCCTCTAGATCGCTTTGAACCAATCGTGCCTCGTTCGCCAGTGTCGTCGAGGTGGTACGCCTGACACGACGACCGCCAGGGTAAATCCACGTTTCTCTTCGCAAACCGCCACCCACATTCGTCGCGCTTTCCTTCTCCTTCATCCTCGCTCGTTCCTTCAGTTCTCGCGCTTCCTTGCGTTTACGTTCCGTGGACTCATACTAGCGAAACAAACATTTTGTAAATCAATGATCATGAGCAAATTGAACAACGTCGTAAACGAGCGGTTACTTGTGAGAACCAAATGCATCAGTGCCATTAATATTACCTTTACTCAGTTTTAAACGCGACTCTTTAAGTTCAATTAATTTGAAAATATGGTTCTCGCGAGTACTCGACGTCTGAAAAGTCCACAAAATGTTATTTTATGACATTATTAATTTGAACATAAAAATCAGTTGAGTGATTGTATTGCCGATGCGGTCAGTGAAAATTTAATGCAATTTTTTCTGGAATTTAAAAAATGGATGATTAATCAGTGAGCTGGTCAGAATTATTGGAAACGGAATAAGCTGAAATCGTTTTTATTTGTGCTTTTGATTGTCTTATGTTGATTTGTTTTAGTAATAAATAACACTAAGCGTAATTTTATAGCTGACTAAGAACTATTTATCAATATTCATAACAATGTAGCCAAGAAAACTTTGCTTTCCCATGCAACATTAAAATAATGAATGGAATCAAGAAATGATCAGGAATTTTTTTATTCTGCTGCTAAATTCTAGATAGTTTGTATTTTATATTAATATTTACTTATACTATCTATTAAAACTGGTTTTGATTAGTTCTGCATTAATTTTATATTTTTTGTTTGTATTAATTGGAAAGAATTACAAAGCATCATTATTTCCATTATAAACAAAATTTTATATTTGATGGATTCTCCAATCAAATGTGACTTTTTTATTCTGTTATCATTCTAATTTTTTTACACTAACAGCCATGTTCTTACTATGCCACAAGAAAACAAGCGAGAATATATATCTTCCAAATTCTCGAGAAGATCGCGCAAGCTATCTAATTGAAGCTGTTTACAAGTACTTTGCACAGTCTAAACAATTCACACCAAATACAGAAATTTACTTACATAATGTAGATACTGGTGGCAAAAGAGAAAATTAGAGTATTATTAAAAACCAGCACAACTGCGATTTAAAGGAATCGATATTGACCAAAATGGGGTAATTACCTTTTTCCTGTTTTCGTCGAAAAGAGTTATCAGACTCTCCCGTGCCGACTGGAAAGGATTTGACGCCATCAGAGACCTCATGTAGTAATACACAGCGTCCAATTTTCGTCTCTGAAAAATTAACAAAAATGTCGGGTAATCCACATATATTCAGCTTTTGTAAATATATCCATTTTCTATAAACTTACAGCGTAATGCGCTAGCAGAGCTAACTGGTTATAAGGCCTTCCATTTTTAGGATTGATTTGCTGTGCTTTAAGGTACCACCTGAAAATTAAATGTAAGGCTTAATGCAATTCTCGAAGCAGTTTTATTAAATTAAAATAATTAAATTGTTTTATGATTTAATTAATGAATGATTAATTAAATTTAATTAAAAATAAAAAAAAGTAATTATTATTTTAATAATTATCTAATAATTATCTAACTTCATACAAGTTAGATTACCGAACTTTTCTTTTTAACTTTTTACCATTATGCAAATACAAAATTTACACAATGCAAATAATCGAAGCTGAATACTTTTTGAAGCAGAGACATAATACTCACTGTCTCGATTTTCCGTAATTTGTAGTTTCATTGGCCTGTTCTTTATATCGCGCCAAATCGCCAAGAAACAGGAATATTTTCTGAGTGCTGATCAATGCCAATTTGTGTTCCTTGGGTGGCGTGGCAGATGTCAGGTAGTTCTCAATTTTGAATTCATACGTCTTCTCCAAGATTGACAACAAGTTCTCCAGATACGCCGTGCCGTCGTCGATGATCTTTAACATCAATTGTTTTTTGCTCTCTCGGTCTTTAGGGTTATCCTTGGTCATGGTTTTTCTTAACATTTCTATGATATTGTAAAACAGAATCTTCCAGAAGTGTTGTTCGACGTTCTCGCGCTGACAAAAGTGAATGTCCTCTTCCAAGAGTATTCTCAGACTTTCTTTGAGGAAGTGTCTGATGTAGCTGACTCGGTCCCAATTGGACATCAGTCCGCCTGAGCTCAAGATGTACTGCAATTCTTTGTCAGCTCGTTCTATGTCCAATATGTGACATGGACTTTTAGCTGCTCGGAAACTGAAAGTATTGTTTATTGCACAATTGTATTTTTTTCTTACAATAAACATTTTATTGCAATATTGTATATTATTATAGTTATATAGGGCAGTTACAATTAATTTAAGTGACTCATTCAGTTTACCAGAAACTGTATAACTCTAAAATTTAATTGATTTAATAAAAAATGTCTCAATAAATAAAGAGTTCTTAGTCTATTAGCAGATCAAAATTCGTAACACTTTCTTCTAACATTTTCTTCCAATGAATCCGAAAAGTTGGTTGGCCTTTCTTGTAATTTCTGTAATTTCTTCGTGACTAAATTCAATATCATTTGAAAATAAAAATATATTCATATCCAATGTCATACCTGGAAGAGTATGGTTCATACCACGCAGGTCGTGTCATACCAAGTTGTTCTGTAATACATGCTGAGGATTCCCCCTCATCTTGTACCATAGGCATTGCATAAAGAGGGTGTGACTGGAATACAGGAACGTTCGACGGTTGTGCTACTTCATTCTCTCTATAAATTAATAAAATTGGCGCATTTTGTTGAATACTTTACACTTTATCGTTGATTAAGGTGACTGGCTTATTTTTCAAAGGAAATGTCACTGGGATCAATTTTACTACACTGTTTTCAAGAAAATCAATGGCGAACTATCTCATTTTGGTATAAACTTATAAGCCTTCTTCTGGAAACTTCAAAATTTTCTTAAAAACAATTTAGTCAAAGTAATCCGAATTTTGGGAAATTATTCCCTCCTTCTTTTCCTAAATGTAATACAAATTTGAACTAGAAAATGCTAGAAATGAACCTAAGCCAACCTCCTTAAGACTTTTGCAAAATGCTCATCTCACCTAAGCTGTACAGATCTGTTACCAGAAGAGGTTACAATAATTGGCTTGTTAGGATTATTTGGATCAAAAAGTGTCCTTTGATTCGGTTGAGACTGTTGCGGCTGTGGCTGTGGTTGATGTGGTCGTGATGACAACTGACTGGAATCGTGTAAAACGAGCATGCCGGGTTGTTGAGATCCCACAGAATTTGAAGTGACGTTCGTCTGTGGCAACGAATGAGCTGTTCTCCCACTTTCGTCGGACTCGCATCCTGATGGTTTACTTCGAGCCCGCCAGTTTTCTTCATTACTGAGTTCAGTTGTTCTACTATAATTTGTAATAATTTTTTAAGTTTTATCCACCAAGACATCTGGTTGTAAAGGAAATTATCTCGAGATAAATTAGTAAATTTGCTAATAAATTTAAATCAATTTAAACCAACAAATTTTATTTTTTTTTTTTTTTGTTATCTGAAACGATAAAGTAAAATCTGCCTTTTTTCAACCAACCGTTTATTAATCTTTTCTTACTATTTTAAATACATAATTAGTAAAATAATATAGAAAAGATTATATTTGACAATTTAATAGACATACATTGATCTAAAGAAGTCATCAGTGGTTCTATTGCCGCTTCTATAATTTCTGTCTTTGCTAGATTCTCGACTGCGATGTGAAACCGTTCTTCTTCTGCCGTCCGCTTTTCTATTGTTGCTAAGATTTTTCTGGTTGTTATTGTAACTATCATTTTCACGGTTCTGTTGGTTGTTTTGGCGTTCTTGACTGGTTTCTTTTCCTCTGTCTCTGTTGGAACTTCTGCAAAAATAAAAATAAAAGAACATATCGTTAAGGAAAATCATTTCAACTCAGAATTGTATTTGCAATGACAACAGTACCTGTCTCCACGTTTCCTGTCTTTTTTCTTTTTCTTCGAACGTTTACTTCTGCCGCTTGAACTGGATATCAATTGATTTCCCGAAATACTCGTACTTTCTCGTAAGCTGATAATCGATGAGCTGCGACTCATTCTTTCCAATTGTTCATGCAATTCTACTTCCTCACACCAATCCTGAAACCGACAGTATTATAAGTAATTTTTAATCGCCTAGAGAAAACTGCAAAACTTGAAGTTACTCACCAACGATGTTAATCTGGTTTCTTTTTCAATTACAGGATTGAAATTTTCACTTTTGGAAGGACTGACGTTAGACGACGCATCTTGTTTATCTTCATCCGCTTTAGTATCAAAAGTTGATGAAACGGAACTACCTCTGTTACTAAAGATATATTGTATTATCAATTCTACTTTAGTAATATGATAATTTATCAAGTCACATATAACGACCAAGATTAAATATTAACCTTTGTTGAGAACAACTTTGTGAACTCGTAGGGGATGTAACGGCTTTTTGCTGGTGATTAACTGGTGCCAAGCTTCTACTTGAAGGTGGAAGGGTTGGTGATGTAGCTGGAGGTGGCATTGAATCCATCCGATTTAAGCTTTCCATGCTCGTATACGATGTACTGTTACTACCTCTTCTATCATATGAACTGAAAGTTTTTCGTTTTTGTACATTATCTTCAGTTAGTAAACATTTGTACAAAGCCTTATTTCAGATATATTTTGAATACTGAATAATGTATTATTATAATTTTACACTGAAATTTACATTACACACATCTTTGTTTGTATGATTGCACATACTTGGGACATTGTACGGAATAATAGATTTATTTTACTTTCAAAAAATTAGGAACATCTACATATGTTCACTTGAAGAAAAAAAGAGTGTTCTGGAATTGTGAAAAATGTAAATTTGTATCGTAAAAAATGAGTATTATATGGACAATCTTCCTTTGAAAAAAATCTTAAAAATAATACATCACATAATAATATTTTCAAATATTACATAAAAATTAATTTAAGGAGGGCTTCGGGTGATGAAATAAACTATATGATAAAATTAACACACATTTTTGTGGCTAATACATAAGTTTTAAAGGCGATTTAAATGACTGAACAGCACTTTAAAGTGCTGTTCAGTCAATATTTCCAAAACTGACTGACTGGTTACATTTTTTGTGAAATGTATTATTTAATAAAACCCTGAAATTGCTATAAACAATGTTAATTTTGATCCTTATCCCAAATAAACATTCTATTTATTAACCTTACATTATTTATTTTACATTCTAAATGGTTCGAAGCAATTTTTTATTCGTATAACTTTTCATTACAGTCAAATTCAATATAATCTTCTGTGAACATAAAAACATACAAGTCAATAAAATTATGTTTAACCTTTGTAATTGAAATTGATATTCAATTAATAAGTACCATAATTATTTTAGTCTAAAAACAAAATTAACATTGTTCAGAGCAATTAATTTTTATAATGAATTCAATCGATGTTTTTAATTTTAGCATGAGGCAAGAACACTCAACTTATTTACAGGGATGCTTGAATCGATAAAAAACAATTACGGTTTTGCATTTTATTTTTTCACAGATATTGATGTTGATAGATTTTGAAAACATTTACTATTATTTGCAATTAAACAAATAATGGGTATAACGGTTACTCTAATTAACCGTAATAAATTCAATCAAAATCAAATTGGCTCTCAAAATAAAAATCTGATGTTATTCTGTCAGCGCAGCAACATCCAATTTTTATACCGATTCATGTAGTCCTGACTTGGCGTATGAGATCGTGAACTTGCTGCGGAATACTGATCTGGGGTGACAGGTCTGAACACACTTGGCGGTTCCATATCTTCATTACGAAGTCTTCCTTTACCACGACCTCTAGCAGGAATCGTATTGGACCAATTCGACTGAGGTGGTACAGGCCCACTAGGTGGCAAATTTTGCATAGTGTGCGAATGTTGCATTGTTGGTTGATACGAAGGTAAAGATGAGCCCTTCAACATATTAACCTACATATATTTTTTCTACCCAAATGCTTTCGTTTAAAATGTTTATTTTATTTGAAATGTTTATTGTGTTTGAATAGGTTATTACAGACCAGAAAAAATATCTGTAATTGTATAACAATTAACAGAGAATTCATTCATTCAAAATTATAAAACTATATCCATTCTTATACATTAAACAACAGCTTAAAGTAAACTGCTGTTTAATGTATACAGCAGTTTACTTATATTTTGAAATTTATAAAGAAAAAAACACATTTTAACAAATTTGTGGTTTATTGTTTGTAGTAGTTAACAATTTTAAATATTTGAATGGTATTAAGCAAAACTTGTTCAAAAAAATCACTTAAATGCATTATCATTTCAATGATATAGTAAAATTTTACTTGGCACCCTAAATATCTAGCACTTAATGTTAGAAATAATAAAAAGTAGGAAAAACATAATGCAGAAATAAACATAGCGATAAATTTATTGCTTCCGTTCTTCTTGTGTAAAAAGTGTAATTATCCGCTTTACAAAATACCGGAATTGTTATTCTTACAGAATACGTGAGACTGCTCCCATCCCAGGTTCCTTCCGAGGAAGTCCCAATAGCACTTTCAGGTGGCGGGACTAAGCCCTTCTCCATGAGGTACTTTTTGTAAAGTCTAGGTGGCAGAGATTCTTTATTACACTTCTTCGGCATCGTGTACTCCTTGATTCCTTTCCCTGACGGTGGTTTCCCATAGTGTTTGTCCCCATAAGGTTCCAAACTACGAGAATCCCTCATTTGATTTGAATCTTGAGTATTATTTGGTGTTATAAAAAGTGGCTCTGAACCCTAAAAGAACAAGTGAATGATTAGTATCCCTTAATACTAGGTATATGAATCAGTATCTAAAGTAAATACAGGGTTTCTAGCAATATCTGTATGGGTCATTCAATGTGAAATTGAAGAAAAAACAAATTTCAACCCCCTTAAATTTGGAAAAAAAAGTTTTTTTTCCAAGTTTTTTTTTGAATAGTTATGTTTTCACCTAAAAGTGAAAACTGATTATTTCTTACTTAATATTCTTACTTAAACATTTCTTACTTAAATAAAAGTGAAAACAGATTATTTCTAAATTTATATATTTTTTATATTCATTTTTGCTGATGCTTCTAAACAGCGCAGTAAAAAACTTTGAGAAAATGTCCAAGGATTCTATGCAACTTAAATAATGTTTTGGAAAAGTTATAACAAATCCACCACATTTTTATTTTCCAGAGGCTCCTTGATGTATTGCAGTATTTTCATGTAATATAATCCATTAGTTTGACTTCTGATACTGAAATTGAACTAATTTGGCATAATTCCATAATAATAACCTATAACTCGGCATAATAACTAATTCTAAAAGTTTATGTAAAATAAGTTTTAATTTGACCGAAATATCGCCAATTAACAACACAAAATTGAATGCGTTTTTTATAAAACATCGTAAATAATATCATTATTTCATATTTATCTTTGACGCACTTTCAGTTATTAGGAATGAGAAAAAGCAGCTATTTTTTGCCTTTGTTGAAAAATGTTAACAGGTCTATACTGGTGTGTAATGCACATGAAACATTGAACATAAAGCGGTTCCGCATTCTCTTCCCCCACAAAAAAATGTTATAAATAAATAAATATCAATGTCAAATAATCGTTTTGCCTCTTTGTTAAAACTGAAATAAATTTTTAAGAAAAAAGGACATTTTGACGTTTGGCGTTATATTTCAAGATTAGCATTCCTGAATATGATAAGATAAGCTTCAAATTCTAAACCTGAGAGCGTATTCGTTTGAAATAATCGAAATCTCAAATATTCGACCACTGCTAAACAGTTTTATATTACTGTGAGACAGAGCAAAAACAGCTAAATGGGACTATGGGGAATATATACTAAAACTGTATTTTCATCTAAACTGCTAAAATTTTTAGTACATAAAATAATTAATATTTCTCAAAAATATATTGACAAAACTGCTTCGAGTTCTTCATTTGTCTGAAAAATATTTTCATTATTATTCTTGTTTACAGGTAGCAGCAATCAGCTGATATACTCAATATTTACTGTTATTTCTTCGTAATTTACTATTTTTATATTATAAATAAGTTTACAGGACAGTTTTAAGAAATGCTTGAAATTTAAATATTTGAAAAATTATAGAAAGATATGCTTCAAATTCCTGGATCTGAAACAAATTTCCCGACATTTTCCAATTTTTACAGGACTAAAAAAATTACCGCTTCTCCCAATTGCTGGACACCCTGAAATAGATAAGTAATAAGTACCTCTCTGGTATCCCTTCGGTTGCCATAATTTCGCACAGACACCGGTGAACCCGTTCTCCATCTATCCTTGTTCTCACTTGGATTATGATTACGTCGATTGCCGGAATACCGTTTATTGCGATCATCGTAACCCCGGCCTACAGGTTCACTGTGGTTTCCACCATGGTTGCCTGGGAAATTTCTGAAACTGTCATTCCTCTGACTTCGATTTGACTGTGTGTCCCAATCCTTGTCATCTTTCTCTCTATCCCAACTGCTTCCGTACACAGGTGATCTGAAAGATAATGAACAATCGTTAATTTATTTAGGTATTTACTGTTATGTAAAAGGAAACAGACATTTCTAGCTGTACACATGATTGCATGAAATGAACAGTACAAGATAATACATTGCAAAACAAAATATGACAAAAAAATGACAATTACATTTCTAAAATATTCTCAAAGTGAATGGATGAACTTTGCCACTTTCTGATGACTGTGAACTGTGCGTGAATAAATAAATAAATAAACAAAATCCAATAACTTATTACCTATTAGAAACGTCTCTCTCAGCCAAAGCTTCCTTCATTTTTTTACAAACATACAATGGTTGTTCCGGTTTTTTACACTTTTTACGTGAATAGCTGCTGTCATCCGACAAACTGTGCTTCGATGTGCTTTGCACGTGCTCCAGGTTGCCGTGGTTCTTGTAATTGAAGCGCAAGTCGTTGATTTTGGATGTAACATTATCAATTTCCCGATCTTCCTCCGACCGGTACTTTTTCAATCGATGTTGGACGGAAGTCGTCTTTGGCCTACTGTGCATCTCGTTTTCCAACTCCAAGTCGTCCAGGCGACCAGATTTCCTCGGGAGCAATCCACTGCCAGGTCGATACAATGCTTGTGGTGGCTGTCTGTTTCCTCCACTGCGCATATCTAAACAATCCACAAATTCATGTCATTATTCCCCACCATTCATCTCAACAACAAATCTCCTTTCATTGTTTTCACTAATTAAAATCCTCTCCCCACATTATTTCCACATTCCCCCAATCGCATCTCCACTTCTTCCCAACATTTCCCACATTTACACCGCTGACATTTCAATCACAAATCCCCATCCCACCAATTTCGCACACCTCCAAAAAAACATCTCACCAAAAACATAGTTTCCCAACACAAAAAACCCTCCCCCAAAAAGAGTCCAATCCCCACAAAACGCACCCCGACCGTTGCGAAAGTTCCCGACTTTTTCCGCGCGAACGTGACTCCGACGCATCCAACAATAGCTTTCCGAGCGAGCGAACTTGCCTTGCGTTTCAACACGCAATCGCCGCCGAAAACGCCATCAGCCGCGCGAACAAATATCCCGAATCCCTCCGAAATCGCTGTCTCGCGAAATCTCGCGCCGAAACGTGAATCCCGCTGACACTTTCGTGACAACGGTCGCCGTCCCGCGAGCGCCCGCTAGGTTATGTAATACGCGTTTACGCGCGCGACAGTCCGGCGCGACACCGAGCCGACGCTGGCCCGGACGAGTTGTGCCGCGCGAGCGGCCCCGTCGGCGTCCGGGCCCCCCGGGAGACGACTTTGCATCATGACTTATTCAGACTTTGAGGTTAGCTTGTTTGGTGAGGTTAGTCCGGCCGTGTTTGTTGTCGCCAGGGCGGCGCGACGCGCGCGCTCCACGCGCGGCGCGTCGCGCGAGCGCACCCGGGGAACCGGTGCCGTCGGCGCCGCGAATTGCCCCGCGGTTCCGCGAGTACCTTGCAAATTGTCTCCCCACTTTCTGCGTCCTTTGTCGTAGTTCGCCATATTGAAGTACAATCACGTCCAAATTTTTGCGAAATCAAACGATCGCGATCCTGGCGAGTGCGTGCGCTCGCTCGCTCGAGCGCATTTGAGATTTCCGCGATTTGAGATCGATCGAGGACGGTTCGCGAGGAGGAAAGTTGAGGGTTTGTTGTGTTTTTTGGGAGGGGAATTTGTTGTTTAGAAGTACAGAAATAAGGGGGAGATTTTTGAGGGGTAGCTTTTATAAACAGGTGTTTTTAAAAAAGATTGCTTTTAAGAAAAAGGTTGCCTTTTAATTGGGAAAGGGTTTTTGGAAAGTGCCTTTTTGGGGTATTTTGGCAAGTGCGAATCTGGGAAATTGATTCGGTGGAAAGTTACGTCGAGAAAGCAGTTGTACCTGTGAAAATAAAAGTTGTTATGTAATTTAGATTGCGTCTGCAGTTTTTTGGATTGTTTTGCTTATCGGGCGACCCGAATTTTTGGATGCGCTTTTGAGTTGCAGAGAAATGATGTGATGTTCGCTTTTAATTGCGAACGTGTATTTTTGGTGCTGTGTGTGTAGGTGAATAACAACATGTTACTCAACTTTTTGTTTACGTATCTTGTCAAATGAAATAAATTGTTTCGAGTCGAAGTTTCGATGAATCGAATCTAAATCTGATATGACGTTACTTCAGGTGGGTGAATCGAACACGTGGTCGATCAGCAGAATCCGGTGTAAACGGTTTCGCTAGGTGTTGTAATCGAACGTAAGTTTGATTACTAGTTGCAGATTATTACTATAAGTTAAATTTAGTTTCTTTTTCTTTAAGAATTGTGGAATTAAAAGTTATTCAATTTTGCGTAATTTGACTTAAATGGTGCATTTTAAGTAGCGTTATAGTAAAAGAAGTGTAATAATAAGTTGTTAAAACGAAATTTATTAGTTATTTCCCTTGTACTAATTGTATTGAGAATTAATATATACATTTCAGTAGTTATATTTTTAATGTTTATTCATCAAATAATAAATGTATCTTAATTCAAGCAGAGCGGTTTGATGTATCCTATGCAATTATAAATGAATTGTTTCTGGGTCATTTAATCATTAAGGGAATTGATTATTTCTTTCAAAAAGTCAATACATTTGTTAATAGCTGCAGAGTTGCTTTTACAGCAACTATGCAAATTTAGATTTTATTTAGGTGTCTTTGACAGAGATAAGTATTCAGAATTGAAATGTAAGTTTGCAAATTAAAAAAAATTAATCAATGGTTTTATACATTGTAATTAATAACAGCTACTACTTGAAAAGTATTATCAGTCTATATTTTTTTCAATTCCGAGATAATATAAAACTGTCAACAACTGTTACACGATTAAAGTTTAATTGCCGAACATATGTTATGAATTTTATGAACAATATATAAAGTACTAAATCCGAGTATGAGATAACATCAATTGGACTTATTGAATGTGTTTTCATAAAATTAATATAATTTATTGACGTTTAGTTCTTGCTTGTTGTATTTTCTGGCCGATTCCAGTATGTTCTATGCAGCACATTACAGTACATGCAAAAACTGTAAATTTAAGCGATGGCACTTGCTAGAAATACTCTAACCATATGGAAGATTTATGAGCATTCATTTTAAACTGCTTAATGGATTTGCAGATTATTTGTTTCATGTAAAAAATTATTTCAAAAGTAACTAAAAGTTGCAGATTTAGTAATGAATTGTAATTATAAATACTTTTAATACAACAAAAAGTATTAATTATCAATAATACAATATAGTTCAAACAAATATTCAGTTTCCAAAATAAATGTTAAACTTCAATATGAAGTATGTTTTTGAATCAGTACAATGCTCTGTGGTACAGTTGCACCCAAGCGTAAGAGCTTCTAAAGTAAGCCACGAGATGCCGCCTTCTGGATCTAAAATGTGCATCTGACCCACACTTGCCAAGTTTAAATCATTCAACACACATCTGTTCAATTACACTCATTATTTTGTTATATATTATTGATAATTTTTAATTTTCGTCATTTGTGTGGTATCATTAAGCTGTTCTAAGTTGTATATCTATATATATTTAATATGTTTTTGTATAGTTTTGATATTTCTAATTCAGCAAGGGTTTATCCCGTTAATTTCCCAATAAATAAATAATAAAATACATTTTAATGTCCCACTTTACTACAACAAATTACATAAAATTGCTGCGATCTTATCACAACATTTTTCACTTTCACCTAAATTATAACATCGTAACACGTGGATTCTACATAGACTTTTTGGAGAAACTTGGGAGACAGATATGTTTGGGGTAAATTTTGGAGATTTTAGGTGGTTTGGAGATTTTAGGTGGTATTAGGTGGTATAGCAGGAATTTCATTAAATAAATTTAAATTTCATAAAAATATACTTCATTAAAATGAAAAAAGTCGGAAGTTAATTTTCCTTCAGAATTCCACAATTCACAAGCGATATCTTCAACACTAATAAATTCAACCTATTCATTTTTTTTCAATACGCCTAACAACAAACTCATTCTTCCTCAAAATATCTCTCAAGAATAAATGCTCTTCCACTTGTTCGCTCCTGATACAATCAAGTTCACTTCCTCCTTCCTATCCTTCTTTCCCACCAGCGATCAAAACAAAACATTATTCGCTCGTAAAAAAGCCAACAAACCTCTCCCACATCCAAATCCCCGTCCACCCAACTAGAACCTACCTCCCACTACAACAATACATTTCTCTTTAACTCCACCTAAATCTCTTGCAAGATAACGCTACCCCCGTCTCCGCGAATCAACTGCGCGACAAAGCGGAGATAAATTCCCTCTGCTGAATACATTTAAAACTCGTTCTTATCTTGCGCCTCGTATAAACAGATACCGTCCAACAGGAGTGTAAATACCCTGCAAATATATCTGCGCGGCGTTGAGCAACCGCAACCTCGAATGTAAACACAGCTCCGGAGGTCAAAAGCGCCCTCAAAACGCCTCGCTTTTTGATCGATCGGCCCGAGATAACATACGAGGCGACCGATCTATTCTCGGCCAGCGATGTGTCGTTGACCGGCGAATGCATGAATTATACAAAACTCGCGCGCTCCTTTAGAGCGCAGCAATGATGCCAGATAGACAAAGACAAATACTCCTAACTCCATGTTAATTAAATGCATTTGCGATGTCTTTTTTCCTTTTTTTTGGCAACACCTGTGCACACTTGACTGCCAATGTGGAACGGACAAAAACAACCACAGGTCGGGGCAATGAAACGCCGGTCTCGTCAGATTTAAGTACCTTTCAAATTTATTATCATTTCGTACAGTTTGAGTTTATTTACATCCATACAGTCAATCACAATTTATCACACAACGTGGTCGTTCCATCGCGCGAGTTACAAACAAACGTATCTAGCGGGAACCGGCGAAATCGTTATTGCGCGCTACGAAGAAACCTCGGGTCTCGTCTAGAAGTCGCTCGCTTCGGCCGATAGTCGCTCGGCTCGCGATAGCTGCTGAGTAGCTTCAAGTTAAGGGGATTCCCACTCCGCTCAAGTGTGCCAGAATCAGACTTTACGCTAAGACTATTATTAGTCGCTTATTATCGACGTGCGAATCGTACCATCTAAATGCACTTGTCTTTTTATTATGAATGTTTAACAGCAATAAAATGTTGCAGCATCCTAGGTGAGCGGGCGAGGATGCCGAGTTCCGAGATCTGCAACAGAAAGACGAGTGTTTACAAACAAGGTCAGCTGGGAAAGAAAAACGTCGGTTTATGGGTGAGTGGATAAAAAGCAAAACTGAAAAGCTTTCCGCGAATTGCAAAATATAAATGTTGCAAGTTTATATATGTTGTAATATGTATATAGAAAATATTGACATATATTTTGTGCTATTAGGGTTTCAAGAGACTGCGTCCTTCGACTTCAGACTTTTTGAGGTCACGAATCGGTTATTCTTACATACCCTGAAGAATAATATTCTGCTTCTAATATAAATATTTTAATTTTGCAAAAAACAAATTTATTTTCCAACCCGCTGCTACCAATTCAGTTTCCTATATCCATCCCAAACAACCTTTCTTTCAAAACAAGACATCTCCATAACATCGGTACCACTTACAAAAATAGATAAAAAGCTACACAAAGGTCTTCGCCCCAGTCACCCCAACCCCTTCCCCCAATACCAAAACCCCGTTAAACTAGACTTTTCGGCCAATGGCGCAATGTCTCCCACATTTTCTAATCCTTCGTTTCAAACTTGTACCCATTAAACCCAAAAAGCAGTTCCAACGCCCCAACCACCGTCCGACCGTGACCCATTCGACTTTTCGCCGAGACGCAATTTCTTTGCCGCATCGAGCGCCATCTTGTCTCGCGACTAGCGGCGCAAAATACTGCGAATCGAAGTCGATGCGTACCATTCGGTGGGGCTTTACGACTTGACTTTGACGGTCTGTCGTTTATTGTGCTCGGCGTTCATCAGCTTAGTCGTGATCTTCCTCGAGTGTCCGGACGGGTCGAAGTGATTCGTGTGGCTCACAGCCTCGCGTTTGCTCCTTTGTTTGCCGCCGTGGTTTGTGAAGATGTACTTTCCGTAGTCGTAGTTGAAGTGCTCGTATTGGTCCACGTCGGACATAGTGCTGCGCTGCTGAGGCAACTGAGAGTTCAGCCGAAATAGGGGCCCAATTCACGGTTTCGCACGCTCACTGGGAGAGTCTCGGGTGTCGCGCTGACAGTGCTTGTTTGTACACTGAGCGCGCCCGGTCCGCCACTCTTATTTATAAGCGCGATGCGTCGCGCAGGCGCACCGTGAGACGTCAACAGCCGCGTACCTCGCACGCGGTTCTACCGGGATGCGAACCGTATTGTTTATCGATCGATCGCAGGAAGGGCTGGGCGAATCACTCAAATTTGAGTGGAGAATACGGAAAAATACAGTATGTCTTTGGGGGATATTTGGGTTTCGATTGATTAAGCTAGAAAATGTGGGAAATAGGAAAAAATAGGAAAACACATTTTCATGGGGAAAATGATGGGGGAGATTGAAATGTAAGTGATAAGATTATGCTGAGTTCATTTATTGTTAGAATGGGAAATAGCATTTACAGCATTGAGGAGGAATAATGATTACCCTTGTTGTGCAGATTTTATGCTTTTTTTGTCTTATCTGAGAGTGAAGGGCAAAGTCGATTAGTTTTGGAAGATGGGTAGAACGGATTGATACAACAGTTTCATTGGCTATGTATCTGTATTAAAAAATGTTTGAATCTGTTGTAATCTGAGATAATAAATGTTGCACCATATATCATCAATTCTGATTTATTAATTTTTTACATTAATATTTTAACATTAATCGATTTTGAAAGAAATCTACAATAAAACAAAACGTAGATTATCAAATTTGATTAGCGTCTAATTTAAACTGGATGGCTGTCTTTTACAAATTTTAACAATTCCTTATGTTATATAATAGTGTCTAAGTATATTTAGATGCTAAACAACCCTGCCGGAGGGTTTGAAGTTGCGTTTCTGTAGAGAAATGTTTCAGTTAGGAGTTCGAGAAGGTTCGGAGGGGTTTTACCTAAACGGGGTCAAATAGCCCCAATTGGGTAAACAGGGGGTTTTCGAGGGAAACTGTAAATGTTAGTTGACTCAAAAGGAGCTTAGAAATTTGATAAACGTAAGTTATGTGAATTTCATAAGATGTGGGAGTATTGCTCAATATGGGAACTGATATTTTTGTTGATTTATTATGCTTGTTTTGTGGGAATTAAATCTCGAAAGCTGTTTGGGAGGCTGAAAATAAGAGGAGTCTTTTAACTTGATCACCCAAACAAAACCCGGCAGTAGTTTCTTTGTTTCCATTCGAATAGGTTTTCGCGGTTTGAAAGAACTCGAATGATCGGTATGCGCATGCGCGGTACGGTCGTTCGAATCTAGCGTGGTGCCGCTGCGAGCGGGATATCAATATTTATGTAATTGTGTAACTAATAATAGTGGGAACAGCATATACTGTCACATTGTGCAGGTAGAATACAATGTATTTGTATGAATACAATGTTTTCTGTATCTTATCAGTGTTTTAAGGAAATAATTTCGACTTTCTGAGAAACCAAATGTTGCAAACGGTTTTCCTAGAACGATAATTCTACATATTCTTTTTTGTGTTGGAAAGGTTTTAGAGATTTATTTAAACATTCAAAAATATTTACAACTCAACAAAGTTTCTCAGCAAAAACATTTTTATTGAAGCATTTTTTAATTGGATAAACTTCGATCCGGAACGAGTACATTTGATGCCTTTATGTTTTTACTGGGATGCTAAAACAGGTGATCTAAGGTGCTTGATTACTGGAAATCAAACAAAGATTGATTCTCCGGAGCGGATTGCTTTATATTTTCTCAATGGATCCGCTTACTTCGTTGTTATGAAGCGAGTTACCGTCACGGTTGTGTAACCTTGCCAAGTTTAATGATCTTGGTTTTTTAATCAGTATGATCAACACACCTTACACTCGCCTTGAAAAGATCTAGCCGTATTTTTTTCCAGGGAAAAACATTCTGTTCCGGTGGAGTTTTTTGGCTGTTAGTTTTATCTAACCATGCATTAAAAATGATGACTTAAGATTACACTCGGAGATGAAATTTTATTTTATTAATATCAATATTATTTGTTTATCCTACAGATAATCAATATAAAAATCCACTTCTCCGAAATAGAAAGTTTAAACTTAATTGATATAATAAAAATAAGTAGTACAAATAATTGGTATTAGAAACCTTGCCCCAATAAAATAATTAAATTCTCCTTTAGACTGCATTATTTAATAACTCACTGCAATTGCATCATTTAATCTAATTTGTTCTTAAGTCTAGAAAAAGTTAAACCGCAACTACAAGTCCCACACTTTAATCACTTCAGCCAGCAACAAATTACTAAATCTTTCATTTCATGTTCCTAGCGAAAACGTCGCTATTTCTGTCGCTCGGTAAATATCAACTCAAACTGCTATTTAAACGCATATAAATGACACACGTAAACATCTAAACCAAACGAGCCTGTTTAGAACTATTTCTGTCCACTCTTACCATCGTAATGCCAAAATCAATTAACGGCGAATTATTCTAATTAAATATCCCAGCAATCCGCTTTGATACGCTTACAACAATTGTATAACAAATTGCATCATCCTGTGCTAATTAATAGCCTCCGAACTACGCTCTTAAAAAGCCGCATAAAGTAAAATACACATTTAGCCAATGGCCAATTTCTTCGGCGATACATCTATTGCATAATGCAATTTAAAATTTGGATGCAAAACATTTTTGTGCTGTAAACAAGTTTTTTTTCACCGATACGAGCGGCTCGTTATCTCGGCGGTGTTTAGTGTCACGTACATCACGAAACTAAAACCCAAAGACTGCAATGTATTTTATTATTATATATAATAAAAACCATAAACATTAGTGTCTCGCGATTTAGGTGACTGTCATTAATTCGTTTCGATTGCCTATTTGTTGCCAGTCACTCGGATTTGCTCGCACACCTGGGCTCGAAAACCGTCTTACTTTCCTCGCATCTTATCGTCGCATAAATTTAACTTGCGCTGGCGTTCTTGTTTGAGGCAACTTTGACGGACGCGCAAAATGTCACGTACGGTGAATACACGTCCGGGCGCTTAGAATGCTACGAATTTATGCGATTTTGAGCACGTTGCATCGCGGCTTCTGCGTCGCAGAACGACAAAAGTTTTCAACGCTAATTGAAAACTAGTCGTATTTCTCTCGCAAGAGAATGAACTATGAAATTTAAAGTAAAAAGGTAAAATGTAAAAAATGAAATATTTATTTTAATGTAAATATTGGGATTCGGTTTGGAAGTTGTTTTTTGTTTTGACGATTTCAATAAGTCGTGCAAAAGAAACATCGATGATGAATATGTTTAATTTAATGAGTCACGCATATTTGAACAAAATCGTACGTGGTTCATTGAGATTGGTTTTTTGTTCGATTTTTGTTGATAAGGCGCGTTGGTGGAAAAATATTAAATGCGTGTTGACTTATGTAAATTGGGTGGAGGGGCTCGAATCAGACGAGGTTTGTTTATACGAATTATTTGCTGTGAGAAAGCTACATGAATGACAAAATGACTATATTTTTGTTGTATAAACAGGGAGAAAGTTCGAGACGGTTTTCATATGTCCAAATTGGTATTTATCACATTTGATATTTATCAATTGTGGTAGGCCTGAAGCACTTGTAATCATGGAGATAAGAGATAGAAATTGGCGGAAAAGTGATGATAATTATGATCGTACGATCTTGACCGAAATGCTGTTCTGTGAGAGAAATTTATAGGCTAAGGGAAAAACCGTAATGTTTTATGGGACTTTTGTTCATAACAAATATCTGAAATCGACACAGTAAATCTGAATGAACTTTAAAATCTTATTGGTATTTCGAATACATTTTTTTGTCGTTGATTACTCTCTTTACAACAGTAAATTTCATACGAAGGGCGCAAAGTAATCGATTAAAATAATTTTTGTCGAAAAATTGCTATTATTATTAAAATTCTTGAATTCCGATTTTTATAGATATTACCAACAGTTTCAATTAAATTATTTTGTATATGAAAGTCGATTTTGTTGCTCGTAACCAAACTTTTTCCTCTGTTCGTTTTCTGCTAAATGTAGTACTTTTTAACTCACTGAGAATTACCAATATCTGTAATATGTCAAAGGTGAATCCCCTTAATTGAGTATAATGATGCCAATTCATTGAAAAATGAAGTGAAGGCTGTCGTATTTTTTATAGTGATGCCTCGATTGTTGTAGATTTTTATTACCAATCTGATGTAATAACATATTTGCACTGGGTATAACTGTTAGGCTATTTATAAAAGTATTGCCGTCATACGTGTGTTGGAAAACGGTGGCATACGTAAAGGCAATGATTCCAGGTGGAACAATATCTTGAAACAATGAAAGATATTTTTATTTCACTGATACTCAAATTGATCGTGCCATCGCTAGCTTGCAATCATATCACACAGATTTAATCAATTAATTCGTAATATTGGATAAATCGATATTGGTGTACTCTTTAATAAAAAAAGTATTTTATTTCTCTGTGTACATTGTATGCAATGAGGCAATAACCCGTCAGTGGACGCGCGAAAAATAATTACGTCAGAGGGGGCGCCTCAATCTTTTCGACCACATTCATTATTTATGAATTAATTCGCGTGTAATGTCGCAAAAAACTCTGCATATTGCATATAATTATTGTTAGTGAATATGAAATGCAAGAATCTATTAAAAACTGCTTTGTCGTAAATAAAATAATTGTCTCTATTAATGGATTATAACATTTGTACATAAAATAAAACACGTTTCTATCACATTATTAATATCATTTTTGATTAAATAATACAACGTGCTTTGATTAATTATATTCGTAAAATAATGACAATAATGTACATAACAAATTATATCATTCTTCGCTCTTCATCCAAAAAGCCGTATACGGAAGCTTTGATAAATTTGACTGACGTTAGTGGGCGCGCGACGTTTTTTAACATTTTTTTAAACATGAAAAATTCACCGAATTAAATGTTTAGCTACGAAATTGTTCTCAGAAATGTACAAAATGAATTTACATGGGTCTAAAAGAATACTTCTCTAAATAAAATGTTGAACTTGATTTAAAATATAAAGTTAGATTTAATTCCTAAAGGACGTAATATTGTATACATTAAAAGCAAATAAAAATAAGTTTCGTAAAGGGGATAACTTTTCAACTCTACGATATTTGAACTTGAAATGCAACTTCGTTCAGCCCTATTACCCTCAATTTAAAATAATTTATTTACGTTAGAAAAAAACCTAATGTCATTATACCATTATCTACTTTCCTATTACAAGATAAGTCTTCTCACACTCTTCTTCCAATAATCTATCTCGTACTTTGCCTTTCCCCTTATCTTGCAATATGCCTCAGATAATGATCTCATCGCACATAACGATATAAAGTAATAACAGTACGCTTTCTTTGCAAAACCATCGCTTCTCCATTGTCCGACTGGATCCAGTTTCTGCCTTACGGTTCGTATTTCGTTGGTACCACCTGACTCGTAATTCGTCATTATTTCTTTATCATCATAACCGCAAAAAAATAAGAGTCCTCGATGCGACAACGCAAGTGTCACCGCCACACTCAAACCAGCGCTTTTTAATAACAACGTACGTGTGTCCGTAATACCGAGCGAACGAACTCAATATTGCCTCAAACAGGTAGATCAATACACTTTTACCGCGTCTTCTAGAACGTGCTGGTTAATTTACATTTCGCAATCATTCGCCGGTGCATTTCCTTCTGCCTGACAAAAACAAAGCAAAAAACTTTCCAAAATTAGTTTTCCTAATGTTATTTTTTTATGCGTTTCATTTTTTTTATTCTGCCTCTCAAAATTATATTAGTTCGAATTCACTGAGCAGCAACTGATCGGGAAAATCGTGAAACGTTTCTCATTTTCAATAGAAAAGTCAAGGCGTATTTATATGTTTTATTTTGAATTGGAATTTTATCATAATTAAAGATTCGTTTGTGTTTCATACTTGCATATTGGTCATTGGTCAAATTATTTAAATTTTGTATGATAATAGTTAAAATTTCAAATCAAAACTAAAACTAAAATGTAACAATTCAAAATGTAGCTTTTATTTTCACTGAACGTTTTTTTAATGTATTTACATTGCCCAAACGAAATTTAAATTAAATTTTGTATCAGTAAATTTATTTAGTTCTCATCCTGCAAGAACTTCAGAACCCCCTAAAAACCAGAAAAAACTCGACGATATTTTCGTACACGTCGAACGACATTCATTCCAACGAAACACCGTGTATCAAGTTGATTTGCGAGACACCTACAGTTTATTTGACACTCGCCGGTTGACAAAGACCGCGGAATGCAAATTGAATTAAAGCGACGTTGTCTAGACGTCGGTAATGGTATAATGCAATTGCGCCCGCCAAATTGTCAATCCTGCGTGATATTACGTCGACTTGAAGTTGACGCGATTTATGAAAACTTGATTGGAGGCTGGACATCGGGGAACAACGACCATTTCGCTTGTCTTCGTTTTATTTCAGTCGGTACAAATCCGAGCTATCGATTCCGCGCGGCGACAATAAATATTATTGCAGCTGTTGGAAGACGACTTGAATAGACGGATATCGGATCGGGTTTCGCGTGACGACTTCTAGTCCAATCCGTAGGCATTGCCGCTGGCCTTCCTGTAATCGGCGATCGCGAACATCGAGTCATTGTGCTGGATTATCGAATTGATAACACTGCCGCGGTGTCGGTAGCGCTGCACTTTGTGGCCCAATTGCCGGAGGCCGTCGAGAACCTGTTTCAGCACACCATATTCATGGGTCAGCTTCATGGGGTAGAGCTGGTGGTGGATTCTGGGCGCGTCTACGGCTTCTTTCAAACTGTTGTCCATCCACAAATATCGGGCTAACATCTGGAAATCGTTAGTTTCGTTTTAGAGCAAAATGCGCGCGAAAAATGTTGCGTGGAAATAAACGGAAAGGAATTGGATTTCGAGCTGCATTCTGCATGCATTTGGAGCGTCTGGAATACAGATGAGCTGTTTTGAATGCCAAGCGAGTTAGTGCATTTCGATTTTGAAATCTGACGGAAATGTCGATTTGTTAGAGTCCGTTTAAGTGGAGTGGAAACGTTTGGAGGGTTTATTTAATGTTTGGAACTGATTGTTGGAAGAGAATAGAGTAGGACACTAAATGTGTGGGAAATTATGTAAAAAAACAAAAAAGAACGTATTTTACAATAAAATATCGTATTTAAATGTATTGTAAGAAGGATATGCGTGCTTAAAACATGAACGGATTGTTAAGTTTATCATATATTGATTATTGACAATGAATACCTTTTGGAAAATTGTATATTATTACACAAACTTGAAAAAAGATTGGATTGGATACCAGTTGCAAAACACATTCTCTACCTAATAAAATCTATTAGGTAGACAAATTATGTATGGCCATTGAATGTGACGTGCTTAATAAGATTCAAATTTTCTTATAAGGAATCATCATTCCAGTATACATTAGGATAGCCTTAAAAAAATTTTCTTCTCCAGCAAGGGTGATATCGATTAATTTACATTGAAAAAGGCTAGAAAGAACAGTTTTAGCATTTTTTCAGGAATTAACACGTTCCTAAACGCAACTGGAAACACATGCATGTGTTTTCTATATATCTCACGTTGAGTAAAAACATCGTTGTAAAACCTTATACTTTTGTATTCGTGATGAAAAAATGAACACAAAACTTAAGGGGGCATTCTTATTTGGAGATTCGAAAAATGGGTAAACTTTGGAATTTTTTGCGGGAAAAGTAAAACTCGTAGAAGCATGCGGTCTGGATGTTCCGAAAATTAATTTTTTTCTCTATAAACGCTATTTTTTTTATTTTCAAATAATTATTTACACGGCCGCCACGGATGATTACATTAAACGTTTTACGCCGCAAAGTGCTTCACCGCTAACACTCCTAGGCTTCTTGTAGTCATCTGAAAGAAAATCGAGTAAGGAGGTTTTAAACTAGACTAAATTCTCTGGAGGACTAATTTTATTGACTATTGTCAGTAAAATTAGTCGAAATCTAACAAAATGACGACCATTTGAAAAAAGTCTTTTATTACGGTCTTTTACACGGGTTGTCAATTTTAATTGACAACCCGTGTTAAAGTTTCCGATTAAATACGGATAAATGGGGTTTCCGGGTTTAGAAGGAATTTCACAACGTAAATTTACGAGTAAATGGAAAGATTTCCGAATAAAATTTGTCGAAATCTAATACGTAACAATCCGGAGTAATGTGAATAATTCTGGCTATAAAAAGTAGTGGCGATT
>JABFPB010000887.1:0-30334 GCA_022817645.1 Ceratoteleas bidentatus
CTTTTTTTCGCTTTAGTAGTAAAAATACGGAACTTGAGCAAAACTGTAACTGGTATCGTGCTAAGTTTTCTGAATCATGCAAATGTGTTTTTTTTATAGAAATACTAAGCCCCAAATTGATTATTAAGAGAGTAATTAATTTTGAGGTTACGTTTTAAATCAGAAAGAGTATTTTGAGATTAAACATTACATTTAAAAGAATTTTAGATGTATGTCGTTATTGTGCAAAATTATCCGGAGATTACATTTGAGAATATTACGTTCCATCTGTAAATATCAATTCAATTTATTGTTAGACATGGTCATCTGCAAACAGATCACATGTTTATTTCACGAGCATATTGAGACTCTCCGCAAACGAATGATTGTTTTCGACTAACCGTCGAGAATTTTGAATAGCGCGTTTTTAGAATAATGATTTTTCATATTTTGGCGTAGTTTTTCCAGGTTACATCGCAAACGAAAAACCATTACTTTCGTGTAATTTGACACATGACTGGTTTTGGACGAAAAAGTATTCAAAATTGCAAACGATTTTTTAGCTGCGGCCATTTGATTTAAATTCGTAAAAATTATTTTTGACACGAAATGACCAATTAAAACCTCAAAATTATTTGATTTTTATATTTTTACAGACTACATAAAAAAACATGTTCAGGAGAAGTATTCAAATTTCAAATAAAACGTAGAAAAATAAATTTTAATAAGTCACTTTTGTAAAACTTATCATTTTTATTTTTCAAACTTCTTACGTTTGCTTTACAACGAAATTCCCTACATCCAGAAAAATAATTTAGTTATCTCAAATAAATGCATTTATTTGCAAAAATTTAGTTGCGCTAAATGAAGATTAATTTTGAACGTATAAATCCTTATTTGGTGTAAGGAAGTTCATTTATTTGCTACAAAAATATATTTATCTGCTATAAACATTTATTTATCCCAAATAATTCATGAACCCGTTGACTCAATCTTTTTGAATTTGATAGATAATTTAATTTTTTCAACGGAAATGTGAAAAATACCCATATATAAGATACCCATAAATGCCCATAGATACACATATATGTGAGGAAGTTTTTATCCACTTTCCAATTTTGAAATATTTTTGCAAAAAAGCGGATTATTTACAATTATCGTAGAATAAGCTCAATGTATTTTACAGTTCCAAAGTAACGTACAGACAATTCTGCATAAATAAATAAATACTATTTTATTGCTTTTTCTTGCAATAACTAGATTTTAACTTGATTTTTTTTGGCCACTGAAGTGAACAAATTTAATCAACGGGTTAATTTGTTACCATTTCAAATAAATTATTTACTTGGCAAAGTGAATTTATTTGGAACTAAAAAATTCGTTTTATCACTGTACACTTTATCTTCTCCGCCTTCATTTAAAATCGCAACCTAAAATCGCGCTCAAAAACGAAAAGGAACTTTGCAAAACGTAAACAAAGGCCGGAAAAAAAACAATGCCCGGCGACGTCGCTGCGATCGATCGCGGCGCTGATATTCCTCATATTTGTTCGTCAAACATTTCGAAAAGTTTGCGCGCGGGCGAACATAAACCAAACGGGGGCGCTTTAAAAATCGCATCTGCGACGCTTCGCTCAGCGCATTGTGACGCGAAGACGCCGGGAAAGCGGACGAGGAAACGAAACGGAGCGGGAAAAAAGCGGAGGCGGGAAAAAAGCGCGCGCAAAACGAAACGAACGAAAAAGGGGAGCTGTGTCGAAAAATAAGCTTCAATAGTTGGCTCGCATTGAGCCGCGCGTATTGACGTAGGTGATGAGTTACCTGGTGCCCGGGAACGCTTGACTGACATTTCTTTTCGCGAAAGGAGCGCGGCGCAGCTGCTTCCGGGCGCATTCAGCAACCCCTTTTCTCGGCCGGCTTTCAGAAAGGAACATCGGGACAGCAGCGCCGCGAGATTTCGTATCGGGATGTCTCTGTCGACTGACCGGTTATTCCGTTCGTCGGGAGCTTTTTTTATTTCGGCGGGAAATGTTTTGTTTAAGGCGGTACAATCACGAAGGGGCGTATTTTGGAGGAGAAATGTTAGGGGAATTGTGGAAAAATTTGAAAATGAATTTTTAGCAAGATTTGGAGGGTTTTTATTTATTTACTTTACAAAGCAGGTGTTTTTTAAGACGTTTTTAGAGAAAAGAAATTAAAAGTTTTAATATTTATCTATATTGAATTTATCAATGTATTCGTAAAATTTATGGATATTTATTTTGGCAACATTTCTTATATATTCTGAACATATTCACTAAATATATAAATATATCAATAAATATATAAATGAATATAAAATTAAATATATGTAAAATATATACAAAATATATTTATTAGGCAAAAAGAAATGTATTTGCACATATATTTTTTGTACATATTTGTTCCACGCGAAATTTATTCTCCCACTCATTTCACATATAACACATGAATAACACAAAAACACACATATACATTTACCACAATATATACGTAAATACCGTCAAAAAGCCAAGAATCCTGAAACAACAGGAAAAAAGCGCTAATCAGGCTCGGCGGGCGCGAAGTGCGATTCCGCCGCGGTTCATAAAAACATCAAAGTGGCGTTTTTATGATCTGCTCAAGTCCCGGGGAATCCCTGGGAACGGTCGGCTAATCCGCGCGATTAATGAAGCGCGCCCTTGATTTCTTTTATTACATCGAAAGAGCATAATCAAACGTCGGCTTTGTCCTTTGTGCCTTTCGCGTCAAGTTATTTTAATTATTATCGTAACGCGCGTCGAAAAGTCATAAACGAGGGGCGGCAATTATCGCGACGCGTTCCGGGGCTTTTCAATAAAATTTGACCGTTTCGCAAAAACCGCTGCGCAACCCGATATTTCGGCAACCCGATCGCCGAGACATTTCGGAACAATTAGCGCGTGCGCGGATCCGGTGATTCATTTTTAATTGTGATTCCGGCAAATCCGCCCATTAAAACGAGAATTCAATTAATAATTTTAAGCGTAATGACGGCCCGGAGTATCGACTGAATCGCGTTGCGCCGTTACAAGTTCTTGCGCGCGTTCCACCCTATCGAACGTTGCACCCTCGCCGAGGGGTGGCGCTTTCTTTCACGAAATAGCCTTAAATCGACGCGACCGTACTTCGAATTTATTTCGAGTCGAGTGCAGCGGACTTACGTAACAATTCGCGAAGTTTTTTGTGATTATTTTTTTGTATTTGTACTTATTTTAAAATATATAATTTATATTTATTATATATATTACATTTACACATATTGCTTCGCAAATTATCAAATTTGTTTTGGAATAATGTTTGAACTTTGAAAGGGATTTCGGAGTGAAATTATTAACAATAAAAAAGTACATTTTCTTTTATTATATATCTATTTTCAGTTGCTATTAACAGATTAAGAATAATAAAATGTGTCTGTTTGACAAAAAGTTTTCGTTTAGGTATCAGTTGAATTTGTTTAGAAATGCAGATTTTTCTCCGAAATAAAATAATTTGCAACCTTTGCAAAAATTGCTATCAAAGACTTTTGATTCATTCCCAACATATTGCAAAGATTTTGAGAGATTTAATTTCATAATGAGTATGTCAATCCCGATAATTAATCATTTTAATGCAATACATTTCCCGTTTCATTGCGAGCTCGTGATTGTGAAATTGAAAATAATTGCACGTTACTGACTTATCGGCGTAACTGCTGCATTTAGTTATTCCATTTTTATGTAAGAAAGGCCGTTTCAGTTTGAACACGTCGGACTCATTTTTTCATTTTTCTTCGTCAAAACTTCACTTTTGATTACTCATTTTTCCGATTAAAATTACAAAATAAAATTGACGAAAGTACGGTGAAGTAATGTAAATTGCAATTTGTCGACGAAAATCGTGATCTGGCGCTTTCTGTATTTCTAAGCATCTCGGCCGATTTTATCGACCAAACTCGTTGTCGCCCCTACGCTTTTAATCAGGATTCTCGGGCTGATGTAAAGGGGACTGAAGCCTTCGTGTACGAATGTGTGCATGTACGTTCGACTGTGTTCAACACGAGCAGCCGCCGGTGCACCATTGTAACTGTATATTTGGACGCGTGCACAAAGCTAAATTATGTTCAAAAATGAGCGCACTTGCATATTTCGTAAGCAGCTTTATTACATCCCGCGAGACTAAACAAACTTTTTGTTTGCGATGTTTATTCGTTTGCGCAATTTTTGCGACAAAAATAAACAGCGCAAATCAATCGATCGCTTCACATTTCCCCGGCTCATTTCGAATGTCGCAAAATACGGTGCGTTAAATTTATTGAATGATATTTAATTATTATTAAATTAGATAATACCTGAAATATTTTTTGAACCTGTCTTCGGATCAATTCGTTAATTTGCCAAGGACGGTTTCGTGAAAAGAGACGGCACAGTTCCTCATTAAAAGTCCGAAACCGATCAATCATATTTCGTGGAAAAAAGCCACGAAAATCAGTCGGACAGGTTTTTCCGGGAAAACTGGGCATTCGATTCATCCGGGATTAAGCATTGTGTTTTCCCAATAATAAGCGGAACACGCGCGGCTCCCGAGAAATGAACAAAAAAGGATTTTTTCGACAAAAAGAAAACGAAAGTCATCGTAGGTGAGCGTTTTTCAATGGAAAACGATTTACGCCGCGCGTTTGTCGAATTGTTCATCAGCATTCGCTCTATCAGAACTCGAATTCGTAGTGTCGAAACGGCCGCTTTTTTCGTCTTTTAGCGCCACTCTTTTTTCGCGGATACGCTTTTTTCTGCTTTGTTATTTCATCATCGATTTTAATGGATCACTATTTTAAAGATTACATTGTATCGGCGTCCGCGTTTTTTCTCCTCCGCTGCCACGCGTAATATCACATTTAAAGCATTTACCCGCGTTTTATTATTCCGCGGGCTTTCCTTTTTCGTTCGATTTGCAATTTTTTCGTTTTTCCTCTTTTTTTGTTTGAAAAACGGAATTCGAAAGTTAAAACAATGTTTGAACAAAAATAAACAACTAAATTCAGGAAGGGAATCCGGTTCCCGAAATTGATGACCCGAGGTCGAAGCGCGACCCGCAATTTTTCAGTCCGAAACCGAAATCTTATTCGAAATGCGCGTCATTTTCATTTATCATTCCGTGGCCGGCGAGCCCAAATTAATTTCGCTCTCCATCATTTCAGCCGTGCGTACCGTACTTTTCGGTGCGCAGGGGTGTGTCAAAACGCTGACCTCAAAAGTATGAAATATTATGATAAGCCCGATAAGATGCAAATGAGTGGGAGAAGGAGCGCGGCGCAATCGATGACGGACGAAATAAAACGAAAAATCGCCACGAGCGAGAGATAACTTTTCAGCATCGCCCTGTGAGCGATGGCTTACAAGGGAAATTGCATTTGGGTCAAGCGGATTTTTTTTGCCTCATAAAAGATAGCAAAAATGAGGTTAAGTTTATTTCAGTTTTGAATATATTTCATGTTTTGCCAATTTTGCATACTACATTACAATATAGTAATTTTAGGAAGAAAAAGATTAGGTTATGTAGCCATTTATAAAATTTTAATTCCTCATGAGAATAGTTCAGTAGAATGCGAGGGTCATCGACAAGCAGCTTATAAAAAAAAATTTCCACGAATCGGTGAATAGTTAATTTCGTTTTAATATATCTATCTTGAAACGAAATACTGGTATGATAACACTAATTCAATGTTATACATTAAGCAACCAGGAACGCTAAAAGCAGCCCAGATAAAGATAATAATTTTTTTCAACAAAAACGCGAATCTGTCGTAACTTAAAATCCACTTTAGTCATACTATTCCACTGCCTATGAATTTGATAACAAACGTACGCATTTAATAAACAAAAATACTGAAATATCAATTTCGCTATTTATACAATATACGTGCGATATCACACAAAAGGACCCGAGAGTCTGCCTACACTTATTAGCACGGCGACGTTGCACACAGATGGCGCTGTTGATAGCATCAAAGGATGTTCCAAAGGTGCTAAACGTCTCCTGCAGACGCGCCTTACCTATTGGAAATTAATAACATGTGGACGAGCCTGAAGAAAATAATCCCATTGTGTTTAACTGGCTAAACCAAATCTTGAGACGTTCCTTTGCACGTCTGAAGATTTCGTTTAGTTAGTTAATGAAACTGATGAAAAGGTAAACAACTGTGACTTTTCTCAAGTTTATACGGTACGAGAAAAGATATTGTATATTTCAGAAAAAAAAGAGAAAAATATAATTTGCAATAAATTTTAAGAAATTTGTTTCTTAAAGCATTGTAAAATGACTAATTACTTACTAACAATTTTAAAATAAATTGATAGTACATTTTTTAGATAAGAGATTCCCTATCAGCAAATAATATAAATAATATTCTGAGAATATTATTGGAACATAAAAATATTCCTGGAACATTCCTGGAATATTAATTAATATTATTTGTTGATACGAAAGATATTGTGACATTATCATTTGTCATTAACTTATAATTATATGGCATTGAAAGCTGTTTTGTGCTGTAAAGTATATCCCCATTTAGCTATATTTAAAGTTGAATACAGGATGATAAATAGTTTGTCTTTTTTACTTTATTGATGAATTTATTTTTGTAAATCTGTAAAAAGGTGTTTTTGTGTTTGAGAATACTTTATTAATTCGGCTTGAAGGTCAGGAATGAGTTCCTTTCCATTACAAATACTGTGCTCGTTTAAGACCAAAATACAGTTATCGCAATAACAAATGATGTTGACCCAGCGGAGTACTTTCAACAACAACACTGCGAGAAATAATCGGTGGTAGTTTGTGGAACTTATTACCCGATTAGTTAACGTGGTGAATGACTGATAAAATCTGTAAGGTTCGCTGTTTATTGGGTAGTTTTGACATACCGAAAGTGTCACTTTCCAAAACTCTATACTATCGTTATTTTCACTGTTCTCCTTTATCAGCATCATTTTTGGATTGATATTAAAATACTCAATTTCTATCGAAATTGTAGCAGTTTCAGTATTTAGTTACTTGAATCGACAAATGGAATCTGCGATCAAACATTACCATAGAGAATTCAATTTTCATGAAAATCAACGATTGCTCAAATTCAGCATCAAAATGTGTATCTTGTTTCTATTAGTATGTCATGTTTCTGTGACATTTTTTAATTGTGAAAAAAATTGTAGAAGGAATGTCTCACTCCAAAAATCTTACTCTAACAAAGCTACTTCTTAAAGTATGAAATATTTTAGATTTCGTCAGATTTATATTGAACTAGAATATCAGTAATTCAAGTATTCAATGATTTTACTTTTATGTCCGCTACAAATTATGTCCGCTACCATTTTCTTTGCTCCAGACTTTCACATTTTTCCCACAAAATCGTCTTCCTGAAAAACGATACAGTGTCTCATGTCAGTCTCTACGTTCACGTGCAGAGTAAGTCATCTCCCCAAAAATTAAGTTCAACGGACATTCGAAACAATGAAAAAATAGTCAAAAATTATTCTTTAACTAAAAATACAAATTTGTCAGACCAATCAAAATTTCTGGTTATATAATGAAAATTTTAAATAAATGAATAGAACATTTTTTAGATAAAACATTCCCTACCATCAAATAATATAAATAATACTAAATAATATTCTGAGAATATTATTGGAATCGAACATATTATTTGCTGATAGGGTTGGAGTAATATGAATATTGTTTCAACTTATCATTAGAGAAGTAATATCATCACGACTAATTACCAAGTTAATTTCTTCAAAACTTTCTTTTCTCTGTACATTTTTATACTTATGGGGCTCTTGAAAAATTACCTCAAAACATGCACAAATCAGTTTCAATTTTATATTGCAAAATGGGTTGGCATAGTAATTTAAATATTTTATTAAATAATAAATATTTTATTATGAATAAATAATGCAATAATTTATTAAATAATAAATTATTTAAATTACTATCTCAACCCATTATTTTTCGAAAAATAACCTAACTTTTGATCCAACTATCTTAACAATTTTTTACGCTAAATAATCTCCATATTTTGTTAAACATATTATCTCTCCCCAAAGTAAACTACTCTAAAAAAAGTTCCATAAATTTTCTCGACAATTATGCCCCTAGAAAGCACCACTAATTACTCAAATCTTACAATCAATCCATATATATTCTAAAACTTCAAGCCATTTTCACTTGCTTTGACTCTTCGGCGAGCACCGAAACCACCGTCGTTCTTCCCAACGATACTTTTTCCCTGCATTTTCCCTTTCCCTCGAATGTCGCGAAAAAGCCCTCGCAGCGGGTCTATAAATAGCCCCCGGTTTTCGCGGCGGTAGAATCGCGTGCGCGATCCACATTAGAGGTCGCGACTGTGCAAGAAGGACACGCGGTGCACCGGTCGGCGGTGCATAGGTGATACGTCGGATTAGCGAAGGGAACGCGGACGTAGCGCGTCCGAGGAAGTCGCCGATTGGCCGTAGGGTAGCGCGCGCGACGTCGCTCGTTCAGTCCGTACCGATGCACGTTCGAGTGCCGACACCTCGCCGGCGCCTGGTCCCGCTCGGTTCCGCGACTCGGAGAGGATTTGGGCGCCGGCGACCGCGCCGAAACCAGCCGTTTTCGCGCCAAAACCTGTGCAGCGGCGGACTGCGTTGAGCATCTGGAGTGAGTAGGGGGAGGGGGTAACAATTTGTGTCAGTCAAAAAATTAACTTTTAAAAAACTTCGAGATTTTTGTTTATTGAAAGAAAATGTTGTATTTAAAAAAACTGATAGTTTTGGGAAGTATATATATGTTTAAATATGTTTCAATATATATATGTTTTGGTTAAGATCATTGATATTTGAGATCAGATTTGAAAGTAACGTGGTTTTGGAGGGAAATTATTATTTAAATAACTAACTTTTTTGTTGAAAATTAAATTTATACTGGGAAAAAGTTGTTGAATGAGGTCAGTGATTGGGTTGAGGAGGTCCATGTTTGGTGAAGGGATGAGGGAGTCAAAGAGGAGATGGACCATGTATGTCTATATATGGTTAAGGAGTAGGTGGGTGGTCGGAAAAGAAATTCGAATATCATTAAGGACCGAATGTTTTTGATCGAAATTGATTATACGGACACAGTAAGGTACACATATATTTCTGCATTGGGATTGGACATACAATGTTTTTCAATATGCAGATACATATTGGCATTCATATGGGATTTATATATAGTTCAATATGTAGGCATGGGAGGGAAATAGAGATTAGGTCGAGAAGGAAAGATGTTGAAATCGGACTGTCTTGAAGTCATGTATCAAACTAATATCAGTTGGAATGAATCACGATTAGGCTGGGAGTCGAAAAAGTCTGGAAAGTGAAGTTGTCCTCTTGTATATGTAGACTGTATATGGACAGACACTTAAATGTATCGCTGATAGGAACAATGAGTCAGGTCCACTGCCTTCCAGGTCAGATATCTCAGTTTGACCGTTTTAAATGGGTGATGATAAGCATATGAGAAAACCTTGTTGCAAGTTAGTTCGTTGGGCATATCAGTCAAAAAAGCAACCGTGAAACTTTCTTGAATAATTAGGCAATTATGACTGCAGTCTAAATAGAAAAATTGAACTTCGCAATGTGAAACGGAAAAACAAGAGTCTTGTTGAAGAAATTTTCGGTAGACTCAATATGAGACTGGAAAGATTTTTACGAAAGGTTAAATAGCTAAACCTTCTATGGATTGATTTTTCTTTCACCTTCGTACGTTTCCCATTTGAACCGAACAAATAAAACGTGTGTCAATCTCTAACCACGATGACTGACATTTTAAGAAATCCACCCGCCATTTACCTACAATGATACATTAATCATCTTTCACCCAAACCAACCGATTTCCCAATCTTCTTTTCTGAGAAACTCCCCTTTTCCCATTCTTTTATCTCAGGCCGAAGTATCTTCTCAAGTATCACTTCTTGTTTATTTCCTCAAATGATAACGTGTTAACAATGTCATACCTCTTATAAAATTTCAAATTCCCTCATCCTACCTACAACACTACAATCCACACCAATCTATCAAAACTCGTAAAAAAATTTGCAATGATCTAAATCATTGCAAATATTTCACTTAGAGCTCCCCATCTCAATTCCTCCATTTCGAACCAAATTCTCAATCTTTCACGAATTCATTTTGCTGAGCAATTGCCACAAATCAGCCTGAGATTAAACCCCATTACTCTGAATAAAAACCCGTCCTAAACCAGAATGGAACGCCGGGCCAAGTCCCACCTCGTTGGTCCCCTGATTTATACCGGATCAACGGGCCCTCCCTCAGTGCCATTTCATCTGCGGCTGCAATTGCGATGCGGCGCCGATCGTAGCCGATTTTCACAATTGTCGGCGATTTCCCGCGACTCATTATCAGGCCCGATAAATGTCGTGCCCGATAAACAAATGACAAATAGATAGTCGGAATGACGGTGTCGCGTTTCGTGTGCTTTGCAGAAGTCCGAGGATCAGCCGAAACTGCGGCGGCCCGAGGCGCGAGTCGACGGCCACAACGCCGCGGCGAACAACGTCCGCGAGTCGTCCAAGCTGCAGCGCAATAAAGGATACGTGAAAATCATGGACAGCTGCCGATCGACCATTCCTTGGAAGTATCTGGGCAACGCACTGATTTCCGTAACAGGTAGGTGTTAGACAAAGAAAAATAATAAATTAGAGAGAGAATCTGGAGTACTACGTAGGTGACCCGAGGTGTTGTATTACAATCTTGAAATTAGGCCAGAAACATATGTCGAAAGAAGTTTAGACTTGGAACGATTAGTTTGACAAATGGAATCTACTTATGACGGAGTTTATTCCATTATGGAATAAAAGTCCTGGTGAATTTGGACGAAATTGGTTTATGTTTTTGATTTAACATTTCACGATTTTTTCTGAATTCGTAAACTGCTTTAATTAAATTAAAATAAAGGCATAGAAGACATTTTAGTTATGATAAGAAAATTTTGGTTTAGTTGAACCAACTTATAAAACCTATTGATGTTAGTTAAAATTTGGTTGAAATAAATATTTGGTTGCTTTGGTTTATAACCAGAACTAGTTAGTATAGAAGTACTGTGTTTATTTACGAAAATATTAGGAAAATAATTGAAATGTAAAACAATAAGTACCGACTGAAGTCTCAACTTTTTACTCAAGTTTGATTTTGTATTTTTAGATAGTAAATTAGTATTGATTTCACACTTTTTATCGGTAAAAATATGTTCAGATATTATTCAATATTTGCAACATATCACTGGTTTTCTATATGCTCTGTATTCTTAAATGACAATTTTTCGTATATTCGTTTCTGAAATTCTAGACAAAATAATTGGTACAATATGTTGCTTTTGTCGAGAAACACTAAAACTCATTCTCTGCAATATAATTACACATTTAATGAATTTAATTGTTTGAATTAATTTATCTGTTTAATGACCATCCAATGGCTATTACGGACCTAATATTGGTTTAACTTATTAATAAAAAGGAAGTTTGTAACGTGATAAACAAATTGGTAAATATAATGAGCAAAACTATATCACTTTCTGCTATTTTATAGATGATTAATTTCATTAATTTCCACTGAAACCAACCGTAATTTTGATATTTTTCAGCAATTTTTGCCTCACATTTTTCTTTAATTTTTACAACCAAATATTCAAATAAAAAATTAAAATTTTCTGTTTTTATTCTCACAACCAAATATTAAAATTACAAATGTAAATTTGCTTTTTTAATTATCACAACCAAATATTCTAATTACAAAGTTTAGAACAAAGTAAAATATCACTATTTTAGAGGAGAGTAGTGTTACTTTGACCGAATAATAGAATATTGACTGCAATAATGGACTCATCGATAAGTAAATTGACGAACGATGATGTATTTACATGGCGTACTCTACATTTTAAGTAATTGAATATTAATTCTTTTACAGAAGCTCAAAATAATGCTATATACGTTGTATTAATGTAAATAATAGTGTTAAATTATTAGTCCACTTTAATTCACGAATATCAGTAATAAACCAACAACCACTCATCTCAAAACAAAATTAGCTTTTCAACAACAAATACATTCATCCCCTCTAATTATATAAAATAACCTTATTGTCCGACAATTATTTACTTTGCAATGATTTTTCTTTTTTATCCAAAAATTACAACGAAGCATTTTTTCTCGCAAAAACTGGAAATCAAAATCCCCCTTAATTTCAATACCACAACCAAATCTTTCCACTTGAAAACCCGTTCGAACTCGTAACGAACGATTTTTAATCGCATTGTTTGTTCTTTGGGTTCGGTTCGATTAAATGAAATTAAGCCTCTCGAAACCCGACCGATTAATCGTAATCATCGATATACGAGATAAACCGAGCACTCGATCTGCATCGAACGAACGGGAGGGAATAAAAAGGAGAAACAAAAGCGGGATTAATCGGGCGAAATCGCGATTCGCCGGCTGTTTGAGCGCGAAATGTCATCGGCGCAGTTTTCATCTTGAAGCATTGCGCCGTAATTCGCGCTCTTTATGAATCGGATTAATTCCATTAGCGTCTTTTTATTGATAAAGATAACGGGCTGCATCGCACTGCACAGTCGACATTACTCGGCGCTTTTGCAATGCGCGATTCATTTTTCGGCGTTACTTTCTGTTTGCCCGGATTAGATGGCGAGGACGCACTTTTTGTCTCGATTTCGGTTTTTTTTAAATTCGTTCATTCGCCGGAAAAGATCCGAGAAAGCCCATCTGAGATATATGGCATTAGTGTGACGTCTATATCAGAAGGGATCTTTAAATTTCAATTTTTCCGTTAATCTCGCCGAGATAGGGATCTTCAGATCCGAGGAAGAAATATGTAAATTTAAGGGGTTCAGGGCTTAATGGATCTGGTTGGAAAAAGACAATGCACTTTTGTGAGGAATTTTGAATTTTTGGAGAAGATTGGTAAAGAAAACTCATGGGTGGTTGAAATGAAATGTCCTAGTTGAGCCAGATTTTATACAGTTACATAGAGGCGTATGTCAGGAAAATGTTTTGTTAAAATAAAATAAAATAATAGCTTAAGGCAACCAAATTTTTAGTAACATTAATCAAAGCTTGGTCGATTTAACCAAATATTTTGGGTAAATGTAGGAATATATCTCAGGAAAAAGTGTGAAAGTTTTTAATTAATTAAAAAAACAATTTAAATAAATTAATTTTTTTTTTAATTAATAAATTGTTTTAAAAAATAAATAAATAATAAATAATTTAATTTGTTGATTTAATTTTAAAGTAAATGTAATTTAATTTCAAAGTTGCATTGTAGAATCATCTTAGTATTTTGATAATGTAATTTTGGTACTCGAGAAAACTATCCCAATGATAGGTTCAACTAAATTCTGTAAAATCGCCAAGATATTGATTATTTTAAAGAAACTCAGATTTAATCTTTAATTTTTAATAATTATTTCTTTCAATTTTTCAGTATTGACCATCCTGGCGTTCGTCGAGTTCGGCATCGTCCCACAACGGTCCTTCGGTTTCTACTGCAATGACCCGAAAATCTCGTACAAATTTATGGGCGACACCATCGAGGTGTGGATGCTATTAGCGGGTTGTCTAATCATCCCGATCATTGTGGTGAGTCCGTTTTCCAACAATCTTGCCTTTTCGAAACTTTTCGACATTGCGGTTTGTCTGATTTGTCCCAAAAACACTTCTCAAATTTACTTCATTATTAATTTACTTCGTTACCTCTCCCACTAAATCATTAAATAATTCAAATATCGAATTCCATTTCCAACCGAAATTTCGATAATTTTTCATTATCCGGGCTTCGAATATTATCTTTACACTCGACACCGCGAATTCAATCAAATTCATGATTCGGGTTTCGAGTTTCATTTCAAACGCGTAGATTTTTTCCCCGCGTTTTTTTTCCAAGTCGTAAAAATGATAAATTCGAAATTTCGGAAAAATTCGGGAAAACTTGCCATCACTTTGTCAGTTGTTGCGAAACTTCGCCGTCGTTGTTCGCCGTAAACTTTTCAACAGCGTCGTGTACTCTTTTATCAAATTTTTCCGGCGGAGCAAAAAATGTCCACCCGTGATCGCGCGATCTGCATTATGCGACCGAACGCGTATCACTTTTCATCCGCAACGCGTCACGCCTGATTAAAAATTAGCCGGCAAAACCGCAACCGCCATCGCCACGTCTTGAGTGATTAAGTCCGAAGATCGAAAACCCACCTGGGAAAGTCGCGAACTTGTTCCACGATGCGTTTCAGGAAAACCGCCGATTTCGACGGAAACGATTTTGCTTTCACCGAACGGTCACGTCTCAATCTCTCTTTTATTATTTTCAGCCATAAACTAACGGGTTAATATCGAGTTTGCCTTTTTGAGACAAATTTGAAGAAAAAGTTAGTCAGGTTGTTGACATGAAGAACTCAAACTGGGTGAAGAATACAAAATGTATTTGTACATCGAGAACAGAAGAATAGACTGTAAAAAATTGTGTAATACAGCTTAATATAGTACTATGTAAAAATAACTGTAAGTGAGTTTATAGTTTAACTGTAAAACTGAGGTTTGACTGTAATTTTAGAGTAAAACTTTAATTTGCTGAAAGATGATTTGCTTTAAGTTTTAATTTTGTAATAAAATTTTATTAATTTTTATTTTACAGTAGACGTATAGAGTTTTTTTTTCAAATCGAAATCAAATTACAATTGCATTTTAAAGTGGTGTTTAATTTAATTTAATTTAATTTCTGTTAAAATTAATTTAATTTAAATTTAATTTAAATTTACATTTGATTTAATTTTAATTTAACTTAATAATTTCATATACAAATATTAAATTCTGTAAATGTACACAAAATACTAAAATGACTCAATATCCAATATACCATTTTTTCTCATACAATATCCACAATAAAACAAATCATAAATCCGATTTCTTCACACTAAATTGTGGCGCAATACGACAAAATAACAAAATTCTATTAGACATATAAATCACTTTCATTTTTCCAATCAAACCCCGTAACACCATAAACCCAGACAAGTGTCCCAACATTTACTGCTTCTTTTCAAAAACCTAAAAGACCACGAGAAAATTCGAAATCAGTATCAGCGGGGGTCGCAGGTGCATTTCGGCGCAGGTACACTGCCTCGTCCCAAGTTCCACTTCCCTCACAATTTATACCCACGAAATTAATCAGACGTCGCAGACCCACCCAAAAAAAGGTAAACAAAGCTTCGCGACACTTATCACGCGAAACGCCACGCCGCTTAATAGCCGCGGAAAAAGCGCTTCCCGCATCGATCGCGCCGAAACTGTGACGAAGACCCAGAAAGTCGCGCGATTTCGTCCCCTGTTCGCGCGGAATTATTTAAACATCGGAACGTCGATTCGGACGGCAAAAAATTGCGCCACTTACGGGCGAGATTAAGCGTCATTTATCGCGGCAAATGACGGCGGGAAAGGGCGAGCGGAAAAAAGGAGGCTGCGAAAAAAGGAAGCGAAAAATGGGCCGGCACTCGTGACAGCGACGGCGAATTATTAATTAACGAAAACGAGCGCGAATGTTACTTTAACAGCGTCAATAAATAATCGGCGGAATTGCGGAATAAGTGCGCCGAAAAGGAACAGAAGTGGGGATTATACGGCGCGAGCGAAAAGCGGAATTAACATTTCGTGTTAATGCCGCGAGGGGGCGCGCGCGGCGCCGGTTTAATTCGATATGCGTGTTACGAGGATCGAGAACTTCGGTATATTTCGGGCGGCCGAATTAACGGCGTTAATTAATCGGGACGCAGGAGCGGCCGGTTATTGTTGGCCCGGCGCGAGCCAACGGGACTTTGTTGGTCTTCTTAGTTGCGCGCCCGCCGGTTCATTCATTATGCGCGTTTGATTGATTTGACCGTGATCATAATATGACCAACCGGAACCGGAGGAGACGGGAGTGACTTACGAGCCAATTAGAATGAACTCGAATTTATACGTCCGGTTTCGGCTTTTTGTTCACTTTTAGTTTAGGGGTTAGTCAGGGTTGTTTTGGTTTAGACTGCCCTGATAGATTATTTCTTTGATTAAAAATTCTAAAGATAAAACTGATGAAATGAATATGATAAACGACGACAATTTCTAGAAGGGCATATATATTCTCAATATATTTATTATAAAAATATATTTCCGATATATTTCCAATATATTGGGAATATATTGGGAATATATCGGAAATATATTGGGAATATAATTCTCTTTTTACTATGGATAAGTGGAATGAATTTTAAGGTTAGGACAGGTTTTTGAAATTTAAGTTAACTTTTAATTTGGGGACTTTTTAAATATTTAAGTGAAATCACTAAAGTCTTAATCCCGAATATATTTTATATATAATTGATGTATTTTAGTTCCTCATAAAAAACACTAACTTTACTCTGATTTGTGAATTTTCCGGCAATGATAACATTTTATATTACGAATCTTAAAGATCGTTGTGCTGACATTAATTCAACCCAAACAGTTTGTGGTGTTTTTAACCGACGACGGTCAGTTAAAACTACTAAATGGGAAGTCAAATTAGCGATCTGATCACCTATTAGCAAGGTTATCTAATCGGCAGTAACTTTTACAGAAAAGTACCAATTATGTTTCGCGCTGCAGAAACAAATTCCTGCAAATGATACTAAACGGCTCACTAATGATGACTGCGGTTGATAATACAAATCATTTTTATTTATCAATAAATTTTGTACAGTTTCACTATAAAATGGGAATAAAATCATGTGCTAATTTATTGTGTAAACAACGTGATAAATTTTGGACTAAGACGTTCGAAAGTAAATTCCACGAAACGGAGATACACTTTAAATGGA
This sequence comes from Ceratoteleas bidentatus, assembly GCA_022817645.1. Taxonomy (NCBI): domain Eukaryota; kingdom Metazoa; phylum Arthropoda; class Insecta; order Hymenoptera; family Scelionidae; genus Ceratoteleas; species Ceratoteleas bidentatus. The sequence continues at coordinate 16,920 of JABFPB010000887.1, forward strand.
TTGAGAAATGCTTATAACTATTCAATTACTTTTTTCGTGTTATGTATACGACATTATAAGCGTTATTTTGAAAGAGATATTCGATTTAGATGTTTGGCAATGTGTTAACACATGTTTGAGTTGATATTATACCTATAAAAAGTTGAGAGTGATAGCATTTTTTGTAATAGGAAGAGAAAGGTAAACTATTCACTGACAAAGTGGAAATGAGCGACTTTCTCCCAAAGACAAAATGGGCACGAAAAAAATGGTTTTCACTATCATTTGAATCGTCGTAATGTAACTAATACAATGTTTTCAATACAAGATGACATCCAACGATAGTTATAAACATAATAATATTCTAACAGATGGCGTAATGGTTTCAAGTGTCTTATTTTCAAAAAACTTTATCACTGTTAAAATAAAAGCTCGATGTTCATAAGAAAACCGGACAGGCGACATATGCATATGTGTTATCATATAACACAACTTTTTGTCAGAAATAACGACGACTTGCATTTTTATAAGAAGTGCATATAAGTAGAAATATAGACCAAAAGGAAATATTCATTTTCTTTAAATATCATATAAATTACTGAATTTTATAAAAGAGCACAGTTTATTACATCTGTCCATAAAAGTCACCAAATTCACACAACCAAATCATCATACGTAAAATGTGTCCAAAAAGTCTGACTCTATCTTTTCCCCACAACTCACTTTCTCCAGACACAATTGTGCCAAAGTGACGCGCCACTTAATTCTTCGACGAGTGAACGAAAAATGCTCAAAGACGACGAGCAGCACGGCTTAAAGCCCCGCATTAATTATTTATAATTGTTCTAAACGAACTGTGCGGAGACGGCGGCGTTTCGAGCAAAAAGTCGCGTTCGCCTGTCTGCCGTTAAGCGCACTCCACAATGACATAACTCGCATAGCTCGCATAATTTCTAGCGTTATTAAGTCGGCTCGAGTGACAGTCGTCAATCGCGAATCCACTTTCCACGTTGCGTCAGCGGAGTGTCGCGAAACGCATTTGCCCGGTCATTCATTCATACACAAAGTACACTCGCTTTTTCAGGAAAACACATTTTCATCTTTCATTCAACCATCGAACAACTCATTCAACCATCGGTCAGCCACTTATCGTTTCCTTTTTTTATTTTGACTTTATCTTTCCTTTTATCAATTTTTAAGGAGGCATTAACAACTTTTCGATGACAGAAAAACAAATTTTTCGATTTCAGCCATTTGTTTAAAATTAGAAAATTGAAAACTTTTCATTATAAATCTTTACATTATTTCCTTCTGAAAAGGGCAGTCATCAATGTTATTTCCCTCTCAGTAGGGAAATAATAATTATGTTACCACGTCTTGGAACGAAGGACTTTTGACCTTGAAAGAAGGTCATTAAACTAGTAAATTATGGATGTTTTATAGCAATTAGTACATTTTTTCCACTACATATTTATCTTAAAGTTGCGTATGCTGAAACCCCCAAATGAGATTATGATGTCAATTAAGTTAGGTCAATTGAGACTGATGAAAAAAATTAATTTTGTAGATGTGGGCCATCGAGTACAGTTGCTACAGCTCTGACTGCGTAGGAACCAAGAACCAGCAGATATGGCTGTGGTACGGGTACTATCTCATCGGGTTCTCCGCCTTGGCGCTAATCTGCGATGTTGTCAAAGTCGTGATTGGCGAACCCAGGCCGCATTTCATCGACACATGCCGGCCACGAGAACTCACCAACTGCACTTCTGCGTAAGTATTTTTGTCTTTACTAATGCAATCTCCACCAGATAACGTGTTCTAGTCCCTTTCTACCGGAGTGTAAGAAGAAATTCAGGATAATTCAAATTTCGCGCCACTTTTACGTTGATTTCATTAAATGGCCCCTGCGAGATGACAACCATCAGTACGTGACTGCAAATAGTATTCGTCACGTCTGGAAGGAAAAGTTCATCTCAGCGTTGAATTGAATTAGTGGATCGATCGTCTAGTTGTTTTTGAGGGAAAATGGAATATTTTTCAAAGTGAAAATCCAGAAAAAGGATCATTATTTTGAAAGATGGTGTCTGTGAATATCTTTTTTGGTTTTCTTTTTGAAAACCAAAATATTTACAGTGCATTCCTTTTCGGACTAATTTTCTCAATTTCCTTGACTATTCGATCCAGCCTTCGACTTTCTTAAACATCCGCCTCGAAATCCTTTTGTCTGCCAGAGTCACGTCGCGCCTCGATAAGGATAAAGAAATACTTCCTAGATGCCAAATGACTACCCGATAAAGGCACTCAAGGACTCGAGCCATTCCTAACTCATAACTCCGAACTGCAATGCACTCGTTCCACCTTTTCCATCATTCTCACCGACGTTTCTCGCCGCATTTGGGTTTCCCCCACTTCGCACCGATCCCAACCCGACAATCAATCCTCCGACCAAAGCGTCCGAGCTGGTATCTCTTTTCATTCAAAAACAAAATTGTTCTTTTAATAACCTTTAGAAGGTTAATAACCTTGTCGTTCTTAATTGTCCTAACTTCACCAAGTAGATTCCACATTGTTTTTCCTTCTGCAACTGGTTACCATCTGCTTTAAATGTGTAAATCTCTAAAAACCTTCTGATTCCTCTAAATGAGCCTTCAATTCCGATTATAAATCATCCTGCTTCTTGCAATACCTAAACCATTCCAAAATTAGTTCTTGTTTTAAATTGTTTATTCTTTCATCATTCCTCAATCGATACCATTGTCCTAACTTCAAGTTCTACATTCCTTACTTCCTGAAATTCCAACAACTTCAAGCTCAGTAAATTATCTTAAACGTCATCCAGTTTCCACCAAAATCTGAATCATCATTAGAAGTTCTTTCTTTATTCACTTAACTATCTCTCCCTTCCACTCTTATACTTAATCGTTCCAAATTCTACTCTGCCTTTCCTATTCCCTGGAACCAAAACTATAAAGGATAATATGTCACCTCAAACATCATTCTCCTCCCAAAATCTGAATCATCCCAAAACCTTCCTACCCCATCCTTCTAATCCCCTCACCCTTCCACCTCTACTCAAACTCAATCAATACCACCGCCCCAACTTCCTCTTCTACATTCCCTACTTCCTCAAATCCAAACTTCTTCTAGTTCAATCCAACGCCTTAGACATCATCCAGTTTTTTTCTACATCCTGATTCATTACAACTTCTTTCTCTATTCACCTACCCCTCTCACATTTCCACTCCTTCTCAAACTCAATCAATACAATCACTTCAACTTCCGGCTCTACCTTCTTAACTAAAAAACCACGCAAGGGATAACACGCCACCTTCAACATCATTCTCCTTTCAAAATCTGAATCCTCCAAGAAGTTCCTCCTCCACCCTAACCCTCTCACCCTCCCACTCCCACTCAAACTCAATCAATACCACCATCCCAACTTCCGGCTCTACCTTCCCTAATCCCTCAAACACGAAGAACTGCACGGCTGCCAGGTGGGTAGGACCCAATGCGTCAGCGCATTATACTTTCGCCCGACGAAAGCGCGACTGCCCACGCGCCGCGAGTCACTCAAAAGCGTCGCGATTCGCGCAAATTACCATACGCGTTTCTCGCTCGCGCGTTTGTCATTGTGCAACGCGTCTTTGCGAGTCGCACGGCGTTTGTCGCGGCGCCGTTTTCCCTCCTTTTTCGGACTTTTTGCCTCGTTACAATGGCTCGCGAGGAAACGGACAAAGAAACGTTATCAGAGGTGGCGACATCTGCGTGTGTGCGTGCACACAGACGTCAGCTGGCACTCACGTGTGCGCATGTTCTGTTACAGCCACTACGTCCACCAATACACGTGCACCAACTCGGACGACTCCCATAGGTTTGTATTAGATTCCAGCAAGTCGTTTCCTTCGGGCCACTCGGCTTTCTCGGCGTTCACGGCGACCTATGTTATCGTAAGTATCCCTCGTTTTTTAAGGGAGGTGAGGAATGTGGGAGGAGTAGGGCTTAATGAGCTTTTTTGCTGTATCGTTATTTTAGAGTCTGGGAAGAGGAGGGGGTGGTTTTTTTATTACTTGTCCAGAAAATAAGCATTTTTAATTTTTATTAAATGTTAAGAATTGCAAGGTTCCAAGAAATACATCAGGATGGAAAAACCTATTGAAGTACTGAAACTTAGAATATTTTCTCCATTTGTGAGGAAAATTAGATTTTCCAAATATATTCCAAAGATTTCTGTGCATTTCCATTCAGAAATGAACCATTCTTTGTTTTATGAATGTCACTTTCTGCACTTGTTGCACAATGACCTCTTTTTCCGATCGAATACGAGTTTCTCGGAGAAGTTCGGGTAACGGGTTCGATGGGAAATTCGGCGCAAAATTCCCGCTAACCCAAATCTTCAGCAGAGCGCGCGAAATTAATAACTGTTTCCCTGATCGAGATCAAAGCTTCGCGATCGGCTCTGGCTAATTAAACCCAATTGTCTGAATGGGTCCGAAAGGCGACACTACGTCGCCCGGCCAGGTCCGCCTAGTTGTAACCAGATCCGCTCGACATTAATTAGGCCTGATGAGCCGCGTTCAATTTTAGATCGCACGGGAGCGAATTAAGCCGACCGGATCTGCCGCGATCCCGTCCGGAAGTCGGGTTAACGCCTCTCCCCTCTACCGATCAAATTTTTTGGTTCATTTTCGTCAAATTGTATTATTTTGAGAAAAACCTATTGCATTTGGATAAAGTATTCTAAATTTTAGTTAGAGGGTGTTGAAATAATTTAAATATGGGTAATTTAAGTATTTCATAAATTAGGTTTTGGGTATTTTGATGAAATATTTTGTTTTTGAATGGACAGTGATGTTGCTGTAACTGATAAAAATGTTCCTGAAACAGAAAATGGCATTTAAAAAATTGTTGAAATCGCCAGAATTTAATTCGAATAAACTAAACTTCCACAGATTCTGCTAAATATTTAATTTATTAATCTAATTTAATCAGTTTGGCTGAATTCTGAAATAGAAATCTTCCTAGGAAAGTTTCCTAATTCAAACAGAAACGTGGAGAAAAATGTTTCAAAGATAAGAAAAATTATTGAAAGATTAGCAAATTCTGTTGGATCAACACCGAATCTCAACAGCAATTCTTATTGATCCAAGAGAATTTGCTCTTCCAATAATTCTGCCTTCCACCCCAATTTCGCTTTTGAATCAATAACCTTCTTTCTCCACGTGCAGAAATCTCAGCATTCCTAAATCAATTATAAACCATCCAGAACCCCTTACTAAATTTCTGAAATTCATTTTCCAGTGGTACCTGCAGGTGCGAATGCCCAACCGAGTTTCCACCCTCGTGATCAAGCCCTGGTTGCAGTGCCTCGCCATCTTCTGGTGCGTCATCTGCTCGCTCACCAGGATCACCGACAACCGGCACCACTGGTGGGACGTGCTCGCCGGTTTCGTGATGGGCCTCTCGTTCGCCGTCTTCTCCGTCAGCGTGTTCTGCGCGAGGTTCCTCACCCTGGACGGCATCACGCTGCAGAACTTCGCGCCCAACCTAGACGCCGAGCAGTACCTGGACAAGAAACCCCGCGGCGCGCGAAAGCTACTCAGCGACACGAGCGTCGACATCCCGGAGAGCCGCGAACTCGGCGCCGTCCAGACACCCTGGAGCGCCTCCTAGTTCACGTGTTTCGAGCCGGGAAACAATTTGTACATTCCTGTATATACAATCGCGCACGGAGAGAAAAACTGATGAGCTCCTTCCTGTCGGATGAAATTAGGGGAACTTCGATTTAGAAGAGGAATGCCTGTTTTGAGATTTTATATTGTATAGGAAATGAAATTAGGGACTTCACTGTATATTTTCTAGTTGCATATTTTACTAGGGAATACAGTGAAATCTCGATTTTCTGTCGATTTGAGACAAAATGAGGTTTTGGGGAGATTTGTTTTTGTTTTTCTCTCCGCTGTTCTATTTATTGTACGAACCCGCGTGCACTTTTGTACCCCGTTTTGTACTGTACATAGCCAGAGGTCGCCGTTTTCGGCCAGGATCGTGCCTTGATTCGAGCGACAATCAAAATCGACGATTGTTGTACCAAATCATCGTCGTAACGTATTTATTTAGGATCGATTCCGCGATCCCAGCGCCGCCTCACTCGAACTGCGGCGAGTTCGATGACGGCGGAGGATCGGCCGCGTTTTTCCCCGGCGGAAAAGGAATCGCCGGTTAGCTCGAGGAATTGTATTTATTTGTACATTGTAATGAGCTCGATTAGTCACGATTCGCTCAACCGAGCGGATTGTGCCTGAAAAATCGGGGGCGACGCGCCAAGTATTATTTTCGGCGGAGCGTGTGCTCGATTGGTTCATTATTATAAAATGAGCACAAAAGCCATTATATTCAATAAAGCGCGTTCGAATTACAGCGAAAATGTGCGTTTCATTATTCACAAAAAGAGCCCCGAAAAAGCGTACAACAATTTTTCCCCGTTCATTTAAGGGAGTTTACCGTACGGAACAGCGAAACGAAATTGTCTAATTCGAAAAAAAGAAAAGGAAGATGTCGATCCGGCGATCCGTCAGCGGGCCGTTACGTCGCGTCCCGGGCTATCCGAAAGCGCGCGCGATTTTCGCGGAGCGCCAACAAAACGAGCGATAGCGAGACAAAAAAGCGGACGGCGCAAGGGCAAAAGGAAAAACGAGTCAAAGTGAATTTGACGTACGACGCGGGGAAGGGTGGCGCCGCGAGGGTTGGGGGCGCGCGCGCCTTAATAACGCGTCATCCCCTTTACTTTGAGGTCGAGGCGCAACGCGCGATCCCCTTTAATCTCGATATAGGTACCATAAGCCATTGCAGCCGGCGCGCCGCCAAAGTCTTGTCCCGGCGCGCCACCTAGTGGCCGAATTTCCCCAAACCCGGGACCCCTTTTTCCCAAAACCCGCGCGCCATCTGGCGGACTCCCCCAGAATTCATCTTCCGCCGAGAAACCGGCCCCTCCCTCCCCTTCCTCACCACCTCCTTAAATTTTCGCGCGGAATTCCCGGACAAAACTTGCGCCGCCTCGCGAGCAAACAGCGAACTCGGCGAAAGTTTAGTCCGCGACTCGAACGGTCGGCGGAATCGCGAGAAAAATCCGGGGGACGAAAATAAAATCGGTTTCTCTGGTTAAACGCGGGGTAGGGGGCGCCAGTGGGCTGACCGGAAAAGTCGCGGGAAAGTCTTGGGGTGGATTTTAGGCAAAAATTGTGGGCGCCGGCGGGCCGGACAATAGCTGCGCCGCGAGCTGCCGGGCGCGCGGCGGAGAGGGCGCTGCATGCGCGTGCGAGGGAGAGGGCGAGGGAGAGAGACAGAGGGCGCCGCGGCAAGCCCAGGAGGACGTCCTGTGACGCATTAAACTGAAAATCTCAAGGCACCCTCCACTTCGTGGGGATATTCTCGGCGTAGTCGGCGTGGCCGTCGGAGCCGTCTGGATACGTGCATGCGTGCGCGCCGCACTTTGTCTGCAGCGCTATATCGACGTGCTTGACGCGGCGAGGGAGTGCACGGGCGCGCGACTCAAAAACCGAGGAGCGCTCGCTAATGAAGAGCGGGCAACGTGTTCTTGCGAATTATCGGGCTTTTTCGAAAGACGGCTGATTGAGAGTGGCGCCGCGCCGGCAGAAGGGGGAAGCTTTTGCTCCCCCATCCCAAAACTGGAGTTAGTTTTGGCGCGGCGGAGTGACCGGAGGAAAATATATGTGTGGAATATATGCGAAATATATGCTGAAGCAAAGGGGTTTGGAAATGGTTGGGTGTTTATTTTGCATTTGTATATATTTATCAGATATATGAGAGTTGATTTTGCTATGTGATATTGATATGTGAGCATTAACATATCTTTTTCAATGTGGTAAAATATGTAGGAAATATATTATGCACATATTTTGCAATTATATTTTCAGCCGTGTTTTTTGAGGAGGAGTTTTGGTTAGCTACATTTATTTTTGTTTTTTTTTTGAGAATGTTGATTTGAGATGGGATTTTTGGGGACTGTGATAGGGAAAAAGGGGGCATTTGGAAGAAGATGTAAAATGTATCGCCGGTGTACTTTTATGTATGATTTTGTTTTGTGATATAATACAAAAGAAAAGAAATTATGTTTAAGAAATGTATTGTCGACCTGCATCAAAACTTGCATCACGGCGAAATATGATGGACATCTAAAGATACGAAATATCGTCAAACTGATGGTGAATTAATCTCGAAAAACTGATAGCTTGTAATTGTGCACAAGTCATTGGAAAAGTGAACCCATTATGGTTTACTTTTCTTAATATTTGTACATTTGTATCTTTTTTATCTTTCATTTTTATTGATAAAAAGAACTGTAATAATTTGAAAGCATTATTGTGTAGGATTTCTGAAATGTAATTGTAGTTAAGTAAATATATAATCTATAATAATAAACATTTCGAAAATTTCATTCTATTTGAAGTTATTGAAAAACTGACTATTTCGAACATAACATTTAGAGTTATTGATCATTATTTAATAATTATATATTTTTCCTGTAATTTTTCTCGATGTATAAATATACTGTTTATACTGAAGAGTAAATGTTCCTTTCTATCTTTCAAAGTACTTGTTTTTGAGGATTAAAATGATAAACGTGCTTTTTCAAAAGACAAAACTGAAATTATTAGATTTTTCCTACAAAATTAGTTTATCCCATCAAGCTTTCTCTAGACTAAACCTTATAACTTTTTAAAATTTTATTGTTTAACTAAAAATATAATAAATGCTCTGAAATGAATGCAAACTAAAATGCATGATGAAACATAAAAAATGTCTCTATTCTTCAAATAAGTGTCATCAATCACAGTCATCCCCAGTGAAACATTGTATAGACAAATATCTATCACACGGATATCATACATATATCTCGTGTTATGTTATTAAATGAACTTCCATTCAAATTACAATTCCAAATTTCGACTTTAAATTCAACAAAAAATTCTTCCATTGAATTCGAATTCAAAATTTCAAACATTTGAAGCCAAAAATTCGTTTCCCTCTTAATTTTTAACAAAAAATAAAAATATCAAAATTGTCTCGTCCCAATTGATTGTTTTCAGACCCCATCGAAAAAACCTCCATAAACGTTGCATTCGTCTTGGAAAATAAACACCGTTTTCGCTTAGCGTCAAATATTTGCATCGAAAACAGCGTCGGCCAAGTTTTCGAAACGCGTTCCGACGTCATTTCGATTTAATTTCGCAAACACCGAAAAGCTAATGGCGAATTCTTTTCGGCCCGCCGTTTGTTTATTATCGATTAAAAAGCCGCGCCGAACAAATACGAACATTGTATATCGGCGCGGAAAAGTCGCGCGAAATAACGCGCCAATTTCTCCGCGCGGAAGCAAAAAATGTCGGCAATCCGAATTCGGTTAAGCCCGAATAATTAACCGCGCGAAATTAATATTAAATCGCGCGCGCGTCTAAAGTATGGCGCGTTATAATAATAATTATGCTGGCATAATCAAATTCGACGAACGTTACATCAATATTCACAATTTATAAGCAATCGGCGCATTTCGACGCGGGTTTCGCCGCGCATTCTAAAGATTCTATTTACAATGAGACGATTGAAATATATTGATTGCAATTGTTTTCAAATATTAATTCTGTGCGAAGGCAGAATGGCCATTGGAATATAATACGAATCGTTTACAATTACCGTTTGCTTGAAACCATAGAGTTACTATGCATTGTGATTCCGGTTTTTCCGTTGCGAAGCGCGATTTCATATTTACCCACGGTTTTTCGACTTCGCGGGTCAAACGCACTCCTTATTGAACGATAATCGATATTTTTTTATTGTCAATGAACTCGTATTCAAATGTCAATGAACACATATACAGGTCGAATATTGAATATTATTACTTTTGGCATAGATTATGATTAAACCGAAAATGGAGATTCAAGGGATACAAAATAATTAGAATTTCTTGACATTTTGATGATATAATAGACATATTATTAAAAATGCAAGTAAATTATTTAAGCAATGTTAAGCTTGTAAAAAAATGATGGTGTTTAAACTTTTTGCTAATTTAACTTGCATTCTTATAGAAAAGTGATATTCGGAGGCTCAAAATGAAAGAAAGTAACAAAATTATGATAAAATTGGAAATTATTGATTAAAAGGTAGCTGGGGAAATAACATAATTTGTATAAGTGCATTGCCTTTTAGAGAATATTTATCAGAACATGAATTAATCAATTTTAGTTAAAGTTCATGAATTCCAATTCTTTAAAAACTGTAATACATTAGAGAGAAATGAATGAGAATTACGTCTAAAATTTGTTAGTCTGTGCCTCTGATGAATTTTTTAACAAGCTGTTTATTTGAATAACCAAATGTATGTTCTAATTTTCATATCTTCAACGTCTGATTCAGTATCAATTTTAATATTCAATAATCATTCAATATTAGAATTATGAATTAATAATTTTAATATCGAATGATCACTCATAAGAAAAATAGAAAAAGTACATGAATCATAATTTTATATTCAAATCCAATTCACATATGCATTGTTCCCACTCTTGGTTTTTGTTGTAGCATAAATGTACAATCGAAGTCAATAAAAATAATACCCATACACTTAAATGATTAAACTAAATTACTTTCAAACCATTAAATTAATATCATTTTTATTTCATTGTTTGCAATTTCGTTTTCCTTATATTTTTTCCTTAGAATCTATCTCTCTAACTCGATAATGTCAGACCCCAATAGATCATAACGTTTTATAAACGTTTTCAGGCCTTGAAAACGTTGTAAAAACGTTTTTAGACTATACAAACCTTTTAAAAACATTAATTTCTAAAAGAGGAGCGTGTATGGTTTGGAGGAGGAATTATGAATTTCGTACAGTTTCGCCCCGTTTTCGGTGGGAATGTATGTATGGAGAATAAGAGCAGATATGGGCCGAACAAATCCGGCCTGTGACGCTCATTACGAAATAACGCATAATAATTGGACGCGCTCGACGACTTAATACGCGGAGAGGCGGCCGGCAATCGCGTTCGAACGAAAAAAGAGCCGCGAGTGCGATTGTGCAAACACAGTGCACACTTGACTCGGCGCCTCGGTCGCCGATGCGAAATAATTAACCGTCGCGAACCCGCGTATCGCGACGCGGAATCGACGGCAAATCCGACGCAGCTCCCTCGCGATTTGCATGACTCTGATGATCGTGACGTCATTATTTGGATGATTTAGAAGGGTTTAACGTTCGATTTATTTAGTTGTGAAAAATCGTTTGGAATCGAAATCGGATATTTTGGTAAATAATCAGAAATAATACCGATCTAAAATGCCTAATCATACTTTTTGTAAAATAAAACAGATTCATTTAAAAGTCGAATTGGAACCGACATTTTTTTTCGATTTTTTAAAGAAAAATACCTTTTTTTAATACTGAACTAAAGATTTGAACAAAATGTTATTTAATAATAGTCTCTGTGAAACAATTTTTTTTCTATATTGAAAAAAATTTATTTTTTATCAAATATTGAAAAAAATTTTTTTTTCAAATATTGAAAAAAATTAATTTTTTTTAATATTTATTTTCAACATTGAAAAATGTACAGTCCTTTGAAAAACATTAAGTGACTGAAAAAAATATTTAGAGCTAATTTCGGACTGACGAAACATTTTGCTACTCTACCGGAAGCGCGTGTTTTCGGTACCGCGGAATCACCGGAAAGTCGTTCATAGAAGCGGTTTTCCGCAAACGGCGCTTCCACGAAGTCGCGTGAGTCCTCGGAACTAGACGAGTCCTTGGCTCAATAATTCACGGCTTTTTGTCGTCGCCGACCGTGGCTCGTCGATGTCTGACCGGCGAGTCCGCTCGAAGGAAAGCTCGCGCGCGGCGAAAGTCGGCGAATTGCGGCCGAAAACGACGACTTTTCCCCCCGAGCCAAATTGCGGCCGCAATTGCAGCCATTTCTAACGTAATTGTGGTCACACTTGCCACAGTTCCACGTTTCATTACGACGCCGAACAAATGACGTCATTTTATTTGCACACGTTTTTTCATTCACTAAAACCACACGAGTCAGTTTTCAAAATTACGGGGTTTCGAAATCTGAAAGCCCAATGCGAAATCTCAGTATTTCTCATTTACAGCAACTTTAATGAAGACAAATATATAAAATACATAAAATATATTTGATATAGTTTGCCAAAAATATAAAAAATATATAAAAAGTTCTTCTAAATATTAATCTAGTAAAATATTTAGAAGAATTAAGTAATCAGAAAATAAGAAAAAATAATATAAAAAATGTTATTTCGGAATAATATTCAAGAGGAAAAAACACTGCTTGATAAAAGTGGTTTTTTGCCAGATAATGTAATTTATGTAATTAAAAGTGCTTTGCAGTAGTAGAGAAAAAGGATGACGAATGTCCGAGTTTTCACTGCATTTTCCGTAAAGTTTCAATCGCGCGTCCTTGACGTCGTAAAGCGAACGTGCCGTCGCCGAGATTCATTTTGACTTTTCCCGTGAACGAGCGAGCGAAATAGGGCAATTCGTTAAGCGCGCGTTTTCGAAATGTTTCCTTTGCATAGCATTTGCATCTTATCGTAAACATTTCATATTTAAAAATGAATGCATTGGAAAACGCTAGGAATCGACGGCGGTGAAAAGAATCCTGCAAAACCAGTATGTGTGCGTATTTTTCTAAAGAATGCTTCATTTGCAAACGTCACAGCAAAGAAACCTCGTTGACTCATTCGACTCGCCGGCAAATTATTCTTTAACTTGTTAGAATGCAGAATGCCACCTTTGATTTCGCAAGACTGTGATTCTGTGTTAAGTTGGATGCAAAAAACGCAAGAAAAATGCATTACGGACATAAAACGACTATTTTCCCGTGCTTTATAATCCAATTTATTGTTTTACAGTGGGAAAACGGTTGAACGTTAAGCAAAAGTAAAAGTTGGGTTTTTACGATTGGTTTATACGGATTAGTAAATTGCTGGATGTAAGTAAATGAATTTATTGATTTGATACCAAATATATTGGCTAAAAAAATTTGTTGTATGTGCAGATATATAACAGATTGAGCAATAATAATGAACATAAACAATAGGGTGTATCGAAAAAAATTTGTTTTCTGTCTTATTGATAAAATGATAGTTTTTATGAAGAAATAAGCTCAAACATCAATGTAATGAATTTAAATGAAATCTAGAGGGCGCACTTGAAAATCTTATTTTTATCTGTATTTGCGGTTAATTGCTAATAATATCTGGAATTTCCATCGGAATCCATTGAAATTCTGATACACTGTAAAAAAAGAAGTTGAATTCTAAACCAGGTTTTCAAGCATATATACTTGATATTCGAAGTTTGAATTTAACATTCCAGTGTATATGCTTTAATATTC